>LKNJ01000774.1:0-130269 GCA_002120245.1 Maccullochella peelii
ATATGTATGTGTATATATATGTACATGTATGTATATATGTATGTATGTGTGTGTATATGTATGTATGTGTGTGTATATATGTATGTGTATATATATGTATGTGTATATATATGTATGTATGTGTATATATATGTGTGTGTATGTGTATATATATGTATGTATGCATATATATATGTGTATATATGTATGTGTATATGTATTCAATTTGTGTTTTTATTTTTATTTCAACCCCAATGATACCTGATTAAAATATTTCTTCTCCCTCCTTTTGTTTGTTTGTGATACGAAGAGTATGTCTTGTAGCTTATTTGCAATGAAAGTAAAGCAAGATAAAGTGCTCTACAGAGGATTTATTACACATTATTAACTGATTCTTGTTTATTTACATAAATGTAATCTTCTATATCAAGACGATTTGCATCAGAACTTTACATCCTACTTTATGAATTGAGCCATCATTTTTTGAGTCTTTCTGAAACAAATCTTTTATTGTTGGCTTTTGTAATGGCCTTTTTGTTCTTGACAGCACTGACTGTAATGAGAATTATCACAGTCCCTCTGAGAAACACACAGACAGATAAAGCCAGACAGAAGAAATGGTGGATAGAAAGTGAAGCATCATTTGGAGATACTTTACTAAACCGTTATGAAACAAAATTTGATATGTTTCAAAAGTATGATATCGTGGCAATATCACAAACCTTCTAAAACACATAAACGTCATCCCCAAAAGAGTATGAAGCGATGTAACGATCAGAGAATGGGGAGAGAAAGCAGCCAAATGTCCCTGCATCAGCTGCCAGAGTGAGAGAGTTCTCTGATGAAGCGTTTCAGAGAGGCAGCCATTATCCAGGTACACAGACATAAAATGACATACCTGAGCAGAACACGATCGATTGAATATCTAGGCTTAACTGGACAACTGTTCAAACAAGCTTTCTTAATGGTATCCATGTTACTCTATGTTCATTTTCTGATTGCTTACTTTTTTAAAAACATAGACGGTGTGTGTGATGGCATAATTAAGTGTCAGGATGCTCAAACTTTTAGTAGTTATTTGTAGTGAATGAGTAGAGTTTAGGAATGTTTGAATGTTTTTGATTTGTAGTGAAAAAATAAATCTTGCAAACATGCACAATTATGCTTCACTTAGAGTGCTAACTAACAAATACCTACAATGCCTACCTACAAACAAAAGAGAAAGAAATGGCTCAGGGAAGGAAGCAAAAATGCATTAGTACTATTTATAAATAGCCTGCAGTATATTGCACCCAACCTATTGCACTCAATATAAGGAATGTTTTTTGCCCCCAACTGTGGTCTGAGCCGGCTTTTTTTTTTTTGTTCACCCAACTGCAAAACAAAATTCTGCAGCTATGTGTGATATTGCTGGTATTATTATTTTTTGCATTAACAGACTTCTTTGGCATTGTCAACCAGGACAGCCACAACCTTACAACCCCATTAGCTGACAAATATTTTTTGTAGTCCAAACAAGTAGTTCTATTCTGTCCTGTAACGGAAAATCTTACACTCCTGATTTGTATTTTATGATATTCCACCACATAGACAGATGTTTTTAATGTAAACTACAGTCCCTTTATTATACCATCAATTAATTCTTCTCCCAGTCTATACTTAGTAATTCATTGCAACAGCAGTTCTTTGCCTTTTTCCAGACAAAATCTGTCCCAAAGAAAATCTGTGAAAAACTTGTGATGTTGCCCCCACCAGTACATATAAAAACTGAAATCAATCTTCTGTGGTGGGGAGAGTTCTGTTGCATTCTTCCTGACTGCTACAGATGGTGGAAATCCAGCTATTATATATTGTCTGTGGCTGTCATCCAAAATTCCAAATTCCAAAAGTGTAGTAACATATTTAACACTTGTTGGAGGTTGTAATTTGAAAAGTGGTCCAGACCGTGCAGTCGACAGTAGGTGGTCGCAGTTGGGGTTGGGAGCATTTTCCTTCATATAGATGTGAACAGGGTGTTAGGTTGCTCTTTAATGATGTATATTCATTTAAAAATCACGAGGGATTACCGGCTTTAATTTGCTTTCGTTCGTTTCATCCATTGTTTTCATCTGCCATCTGTTTTGTGGCACGTCAAACAAGTCAGCGGTTTCTGCATTTTAAGTTTGGTGAGAGTGAGAGATCAGTGGTGCCAACTGTCTGGTATTGGTTGAGCATTGGTGAGTTATGCATGTCACAAGTCAAAGTTCAGCCAAGCGAATGAGGCGAGCTCTGTATGCAAGAGCAATTGAATGCATTTTGCATGCTCCTTTGTATAGTTAACTAAAAGTATGGTTAACTGTGCGGTGATCCTCTGATACAGTGTTGGTCTTCTGTCTGATTGCCAGGGCAACACTATTTCTCTGTAACTATTCAAATAATCTGCACCAGCCACCAAATATTACGCATATGATAAAACATGCTGGGGAAGTGGGAGTCATGGGGCTCATTAAACAGAAGTTCAATGAGATTGATACCTCGTGTTGGATATTTCATCAACAACCAGAAATTAATTGTTGGTCTTGTGAGACTTTGTACTGTTAGAGTCATGCAATCACACGATTGTGACAAGTTATCTACCAACATAATACGATCCATCCATTTCCAGGTGGGCATGATCATACTGTTAACCATAATTAAGCTAATGATGACAAGATTAGATGCTCATTATACGGATGCCTGGAGAAATGAAAGATAACAGCATAAACTTGATAAGTTCAGGAGATGAAAAGGCAAGAACTGGCAGTTTATGGCAAATACAAAGAGCAATGAAAATTGTGCTGTCAATTTACCGAATCATGAATTTTGCATAATCACTTAGTGATGGAAGTGTTATCAACTAGGGGCAACATTCCTCCTCATGAATATATCTAATTTACCTCATTGTGAGAATTAATAGGTCATGGACCAAAAAATTCCTGAATACTTTAAATTGTTAATTGTTTATATCTACAAAGATTTTCAGTTTGTTGCTGTGTTGAAAGTGTGAACATATTAAACACATCATGAGACAGATCCTCAACCTCTGAGGTTGACTGTGCCACCAACTGCCACAACTGCTTAGGCACCTTCTCTTTAAAGCTTAATTATCTCCATCATATGTAGACTCTGCGTACTGTAAAAAGTCAGGTAATAGGGGCCAAAGTCATTAAAGATTACCACTCATCCATACATCTTTTCACTTTAGTACCTTTATTCCTTGCCATCATTTTTTCAATTTAGATCTAATTTGACTGACACAGCAAAACCTTCCCCTTCCCCTTTGCAGAGAAAATCCTTTAGAAATGACCATATTAAATCTTCTCCAAAGTCCCCTGCGCTATGCTGCTTGAAATCACCAACCTGCCCATCAACATGTTTCTATAAATAGCCCAATAGGTTTTTTAACCGAGCTTTGACACTGATGGCAGGATGGCAAAACTACATGACACGGGCGGCGGGCGCATACCTCCCTACAATTAATAACAAGAAATGCCTCATGCTAATTAGCTAACCGCCTCATCGCCCTTTCCTTTGGAAGGGAGGTATACAGTAAATGAGTTCAGTCATGCACAAATATTGCTTAACCTTTCTTTTTCACTGCCTTAGGTGATATTGTAGCCATTGCATTCCTCATTACTATATTGGTGTTGTTTTTACGCAACATACAGTTTTATCAGTTTGGTTTTATGACATATCCACCACTTTAAAAATCTGACACCTTCTCTAGTAAAATTATTATTTTCTTGAAAGTAAAAATTGATAACTAAAGATAAATGAAGAAAAATGTAAATTGTGTAATTTATTCCTTTTCAGTGTCTGTAAAAAAAAAAAAAAAAGAAAACAGGAAAATGTTGGGTATGCTATGATTATACTCAATCTGCTGGAGCAGTCACGATGTAAACGTGTTCAATAGAATGAGTGGTTTGCCTCGGGCACTTGATTGTATTGTTTCCTTTCAATTGATTTGGGGGGAAATCAAAAGGCACCACATGAGTGGGCTTGAGGATAAAAAACACATCACTGCTGCAGAGCATTTATTCTTCAGAACGCAGGAGGCATAAGGAAAATGCTTATTTAACCCCTACTTAGCCATAGAAAACAGTACCTTGGGGTGTGAGAATGGTATGAAAATTATAGTATTTGTGCCTAAGTGAGGGTTTTTCTCTGAGGCAGGCAGAGCAGTGGATTGCAAAATCACAGAAAACGATGTTATCATGTCTGAACTTTGTGAGTACTATACTTCAGGTAAATTCTCATTGTGAAATTATATTTCAGTCGGAAATAAACCTGATGATGAAGCCCAAATCATCTTAGTGGTGGAAAGTGGACAAGTTGCGAACATTTATTTATACCCTGTGGGCAAATCTGAATCAGTTGTGTGTACACTGTTTGCATATATGAATTTACTTTACATAGTGACTGCGGCAGTAAGTGAGACCCCAGCCTGACACTCCATGCCCACACACATTGCTGTGTGTGTAGGAGGGGGATTGGATGACAAGTCCTGGATATATCGTGCTTGACTCAAGCTCACTTGGTATTCCTGTGTATTTCAAAAGCCACATAATTCACACAGAAAGGTAGTTTTCACTCCAAGACCCACCACGTGCAGTTTACAGTCTACAGTGATGTTTCAAGTCGCATTGTAATGCATGAATAATATCCTCTTTTCACCAGCTGTGATAGCTACAACAGCAAGTAGATGGATGAAGAGGTTTTTCTTATTGCTGCAACTATTTGATTCTCCACCCCCCAGAGCTACAAGCAGGAGCCTTCTCCAGCTAATGATCCTTCACAAATTAAAAAGCTGCAGCCCTGAAACCAAAGTCATCCCCTCACATCCATCAAAATGTGCCCATCATTGGACAAGTCCGTATTAAAATACACCTAATCCTGTGTTTCTCTTGACACATGACACACAGCTGTACACAAACTGCATAATCAGTGTAAGGGGACAAAGAGATCTAAAGACCAGTTGATCACTAAAATTAACAGCCGTTGTATAAGTTCTGACTGATTGAGCATCTGCTTTGTGTACAAAGGAATCTATATACTGCATAGATACCCGTGGTTATGTGCATAATTGTCTCTTAACTTACCAGATTACACCGGTAAATCGATGTAGATTTGAAGTGATGTAGCTAATATACCTTATCAAGACCTCACAACTCTCTTTTCCTTCTCTCACAGTTCACTAGATGTGATTACTGTGTATGAGAAAATGATTGTCCTTAAATTATATACTGTCTTCACAAGGACAAATGACAGCACTTGACACCGGCTTTTCTGTCACCCACAGGTTTGCCCTAAGAGCATTTATCATGGGTGGACAGGCTTGTTTGCCTTCCTGTATGCTATTGGTCATGGAGGCTTGAGAGTAATAGGTGGAAAGCCAAGTCCTCTTCTGCTGCCATGTACCAGCGCCTCTCACAGGCACCCAGACCCACTGTAATCTCTCACACGAGTGAACTTAAATTAAACTGAAATTCTCAGGTGTCAGAAATGTATCATCCACTAGTCTAACTTATTGTGTTTTTTTGCCCTTGGGCACAAATATTATATTTTAAACGGGGATAATGTTTGCTTCACATTAGATAAATCAGAACAAGATGAATGACGGTCATCATTTATTAATGTTCAGCTGTGCAATCATATGAATATATTTTGCTGGAATTTGGTGGCCTGAGTCATTCAGAAATCAAAGTGACTGAATGTGACATCCATGAGAATGAAAAAATCAAATTTCACAGAACACAGACTTCACAAGTCTCCACCGAGACCTAATCTGGAGGCTCGCCTCTGCTGACAGGAGCAGATCTGGACTAGGATAGATAAATAGCTTGTTTGTCTACGCTAACAGAATGATTTGTGGCTCAGTAGTTGCTCTATGATGGAATACAGTGTGTGTGTGCCTCCGTATTCACACAGTGTTATTAAGATTTACCAGCACAATCACAATCACTTCATTAGTCTCTCGTTTCCAAGGTCTGAGTTGACTCATAAGCTGTTAGTATGTAATACAGCTGGGTTAGGTTTATTATTCTGTTTGCAATGCTATAAGTTGATCTGCCAGATGTATCCATGGTGTATGGAGGGCTTATGAAGCAGTTTTTGTTAAAACTCTCTGAAGGGTGTTAATTCAACTATACATTTATTATTGACGTTGTAGTTAGTGCTGGTGTCGTACTGGACTGCATTATGTTGAAATGTGTTTCTAATGTTTTAGAATGTGTGTAAATAGGGTGGGAAAAACATTAAAACACCTCTCAATATAATGCGGTCCAGTTGAACACCACTGCAAACTACAACGTCAATAATAAATGTATAGCTAAATTAATACCTCTCTGGCAGTGTCAATAATAATAATAATAATAGTTTTATTTATAGAGCTTTTTTCAAGCAATAACACAAAGTGCTTTCCGAAGTTAGGAAATTTACAGGACATAAGCAGATTTAAGAACAATTGCAAGAGGTAGAAAACAATAATTATTGTTTAACATATTAAAAAGACTCAACAAATCACTGTTTCAGACACAATAGCACTTTTCCCACAATACTCTATCTCTGGCTAAATAAACATTGCCACCTGCTGCCAGCCTTTATTAATTGGATCAGGGCACAAAAAGATTCCTTTTTTCACTATGTCAGTGCACTGACATTACATTTAGTTTTGCTGTCACATCCAAATAGATCACTTAATTGACTGGGACAAATGTCAAACGTGGACCCTTGGGAGCACAAATCCTTTTAATGCGTGTCTTCAGATATATCAGCGAGCATTTAGCATCATAGTTCAAGGATCTATCAGTACGATTTTCACAGACGTACAAAGGCAATGCAGTTGCTTGAATTTTAAAAGTTTCTCTCTGTTGGAGAAGCAGGGATAAGGTCTTGAACACTGTACTACCCGGGGGTGAAGACCGTTTGTGGGAACTGTGTCGGTAGCGAGCGCTTGGTGGATGAACAGTGGAGATGCGTAGCAGATAGCTCAGAGGCACACAGGAGAGCTTGTTAAGGAGGCAGCTGAAAAGGATAATGGAAGCTTCTCACTTCACTGTCTGCTAAAGGGCCCAGACAAAAAGGAAACAAAAAAAAAATAAAAAAAACATCTGCTCTGAGAATAGACATGCACCCAACACAATGGGCCCTGGTACTGTATGTAAGCCTCCCTTCCCAGAAAGAAAATCATATGGCCCTGTAGAAACTGCCAAAATGGGTTTTTTTTCAGAAGACAGGGAAGTTACACCTCTGCACCACTGAAATGAAAAGTTGACCTTCACAGTTTACAGTTTACATAGCTTTATAGACAGGTTCTGTACACATTGCCAAGAGAGTTGAAAGCCAGAAAAAGCTGTAAAACAGTGGAGTAATAACCGAGCAACAGTACAGCAGGAGAGGTCAGGTATTGTTGCTTATTTCTCCAGAACAATTGGCCAGTTGTCTCTGTGGTGTGTAATTGGTAACCTCTCCAAAGCATGTTTCAGAAACTATTGATTAATTTAAAAAAAATTGATGTAGTGTATGAAATGTTTTATATAAGCCTTGGTGTCCTTGCTTCTGTCCTGCTTGGTTAACCATTAGAAAGACTGATTTAGTTAATCCCAGGGGAATAAGGGAAGTAGGGCTCTGCATGGTGTTTCCATGGATTAATGTCACAGGTTGTAGCTGAGTGAATGTTTACTTGCCCAATTTAATTGAATTCCTCATGCTTCATACACAGCCATTACAGGCCAAAGATAGCCTGATTAGTTAACTCAAGCCTGCAGCCCGATGACAGTTCTCTGCCACACCAAACGATCAGATGTAATAGGGAAAGATTCTTGCAATCAGTAAAAATACAGACTTTAATGCCATTGATTCCCAAGCCGACTTATGTGCCCATTTATTTTGTCTCAGCTTAAAATTGCCTGTCAGATGTACAGAAAGAAGGTAATTGGTTTCAGTGCGTTGCTCACACACCACATCCCTGTCACAGCACAGCTCAGAGGAGGAGACCACACGAGTTTTCAAAGGTTTATTAAACCAAACGGAAAAATAATCTCAAATATGTAAATAAAACATCAGGAGTGTGTGTGCAGTGCATGGATGAGTCGGCAAGGCAAGTTTGTGTAGCACTTTTCAAAACATAGAAGAAAAGAACCGTTTGAAAAGGGAAATAAAATGTATGGGAATATAATGAAATGACATTATATAAAATTAAAATAGACAGAAAATAATGAAAAAGAATAAAGGTTATACTTGAGATTCAGTGCAGTTAGTGCAGTAATAAATAGCCACAAATGTAATACAGGACATAATAATAAATTAGTGTTGTTTTATTTAGTGTAGGAGCTAAGTAGTAGCTAAATGCAACTTTACTGTTTGAGTGTTGGCCTTACTAGCTGCCTGCTTCCTAAAGACCTATATGGTCTACTGGGTTTATATTCTGGCATGTCAGAAATGTGTTAATATCGTTTTTTGGCCATGTTCTCCAAATCTTGTATGGATATGAGCTCTCACTGTATATTTTAGATATTAAAAGAATGATTTACTGATTGCCTCAATGTGGCTTGGAAGCTGAGATCCATTAAAACATCAACGTTTCTAACATGGCCTTTAGTCTTTATAGCGTGGAATCAAGGTGAGCATTAACTTTAAGTTATTCCTCCTTGTTGCCAAAAAGAAAAGTCTCTGTCTTGTCTTTATTTAACTAAAGGAAATGTAGTCACGTACACTTGTTTATTTTCTATAAGCCCTGACACAGTGGGACATGTTTTGCAATGTACTAAAGAAGTAAGCACAAGTCTAAACCCACCCAAAACAACAAACCAAATACCAGGGGAGGGAGAGAGTGACTTACTGCCACCACCAGCTTATAAAGCTGAGGATCCAGCCAGCACAGGTGTCAGCCATCCCTCTCATGGACTTCCTGCCAATCTCCCTGAGGGAGAAGACAGCCAACAGGACCAAGCAGCACTACAGGGCTGTCACACCCCTCGCAGTTATTCTGCCTTCCTCCTCTGTTTCATTTTCTAGATGTCTTTCAGACAGCTATCAAAACAATCAAGCTCCCTCTAGTAGTATATTAATTGGTCCAAAGCAATTTATAGCCGCTATAATTAATGGCCGTGGGAGTGAATCGGAAGCAAGCTTGCGTTCTCAATGCAAACTTTACACCCAGGCATAAATGAGGAGAGGGAGTAAGTCTTTATTGACAAGAACTGTCCAGGGCCTCCTTTAGATTGTCATTGCTAATCCAGTTAGCTGACTTTGTACAGCAGTGCAAAGTCAGGGCAAGCAGGGAGGACATTGTACTGTAGAGCTGCCTAAATACTCTCTATTTAATAATATCAGCATTCCTCTAAATCATCTCATATTGACTAAAGGGATCAGACTACTTAGCTGTGATGATTAGTGATAAAAGATCTAATGGATTCTATCAATCAACATCACAACAAAGACTTCATGGCTTTGTCACTATTTATAAGCAGGAAGACCTTTCACAGAGGGAGACTAGAAGGGTTTTATGTAAAATACTCCTTGCTTCTGAATCAAAGCTCATTCTCTAGCTTTTTCTGCAGCTGCATCTCACGGTCTTTATCAGCGGATGCTGAACAGATTCTGGTCAGTTGTCATGGAGATGGCTCAGGTGTCATCACTTGACCCAAGTATGAAACTTGGGTCACGTCATAATATGAATGGACTTTCACGCTCATCCTCTTGTCCTATTACCTCTGTTGTATAGTGAGACACTAATCAAGACCTTCTACATTTCTGCTATTTTCTCTTATGATTCTGGTGTTGATTGGTATGGAGACTTCTTCAGCCGCAAGAGGTGAAAGATTAAAATTTTATTTTAGCAATCTCATAAATAGCAGCACACTATTCAAAGAAAGCTAGAGGCAATAATGTACCTACCTCTGGCTGTACCTTTGCTTCATTTGGTATCAAGTGATTCCTGCAAGTCAATCAAAATTGAAACATCTTTACTTCATCGAGGTGGTGTCTGAGGTTGTTTCTAGTGTACTTAGACAGTCCATCGATCAGTCATGTGACCATGCCACCATAGGTACTACTGTAAGTATACAAACATTACTATCATGTGTTTGAAATAGTTTTTACAAAACGCATTATTTATTCTGGGAGTTAAAATTTTTTGGTTAATTCTGTCTGAAAAATTGTGATGCTTCCTAACACTGCTTTGATGTATGAGGTTTGCCATTATTGTAAGGAATATATTGGAAGCAGTGGGTTAACCTGCAGTGGGCCATTCTGCAGTGTGGTGCCACCTTGATACCTGTAATACTGGGAAAGCTGGTCATTACTGTAAAATGAGCCCTGACTGGTTGAATGAAGCATAGGGGCCTTGAGTCAGTCTGCTGGGATGTTGATTTTCAGTGGACATTATTCTTTATCATTTACAAGGCAAGAAATACAACTCTTGGACTCGATGTTGTGTTACAGACTGGCCACTCTGTCCTCAAATTGGCTGTGAACCAGCGTCACATGTGTTGTGTCTGTGACCTTGGATAACTTAGCCAAGATTACTGTCATTTATATATATATATATATATATAGACATCTCTATCAAACCAGAGGCAACACAGAGACTCTTATCTGTGGTTTCATCAAGTGGGATTTCCTGAAATTATTCTGTTAAGTAGAGTAGGAGACACTGTGGCTGTACCGTGACACTGGTCACTGACATTGTAATTGACATGTGCTTTGGTTCAGAGCAACCAATACTAAATGAAAACAGCACTGATTTGGGAATAAAAGCTCCAACAAGACTGTATAATACAAATTCCACTAAGTCAGCAAATTCAGACTAGAGCCTTCATTATCTGGATGTCCCAGGAGAAAAGTGTTCATTATCACAAGTCAGAGATCATCCAAGGTACTGGTAACAGTAACCATTAATTCAATTTTAAGGTGGACATTTCTCTTCAGTTCCATCTTCAGTGATCAGAGCATTAAAGTGCTTCCCTAAAATGACCGGAGTTATTCTCACGCCGTTTTCAAGGTGGAGCAGTTGGTGATTCCTCCGACTTAAAGGTCTGTCTCCTAATCACAGATTAGAGCCTTAGCCAACTTGTCTCTATTTTTGGCACAGATAATATTTGACATTGACAAATCTGGACTGAGTTGTCCAAAATCATATAATATTGGTTCCTCTGTGGACAAGGTGCTTCAGCAATGTCCCCTGACACCAAGACAAACCTGTAAAATCAGTTTTATATATTTCTCAAAAGTTCTGTCATTGAACATTCAAGGTCTCTGCAGTTTGCGAGGACACGGACGATATGTGAACGTCATTCTAGATAAGATTTTCTTCTCAAGAGTGTTGTTTCCAAACTTCTCTCTTAAATGGATGGGGGAAAAGTCACCTTTTATTCCCCTTAACTGTACTTACAGCTAATTGCCGTCTTAGATGGACAGAAATTAATTTTTGAAAGGTCCTTTGAAGTACCCAGAGTGAAGCTTTTCTGCCTTTTATACTCTGTGTGATTACTTTGGCAGCTGTATGAAGTCCTCTGCTTGTGCCTGATGAATAACTGTCAGCATGGAATTAGGCATTAAATCAAACTGAGGTAGGATTCTGACATAACAAGTTTTATACCATACTCCTTGTGAAGCAAATCCACAGAATTTACACCACTGCTGTGCAAACAACAGCTATAGCATCTTCCCTTTGCTGTAATGATACAAAATTTGTCAAGGATTCTCATGTGTTGGGGTCAATACTGAAATATTGACTGAATTTCCTCATTATTTGTTGCCCATTTCCTGCTTGCCATAAGAGAAACCAGCTGCAGTCTACATTCACTGAAGTCCCAGATTTTGCACAAGTATCGAATGAAAAGATGTAAATCTAAATTTGTAATATGAGTCATGAAAGTTACAAATTTGTGATACCAAGAAGGATTTTTATGAAACATTGAAAGCTGGGTTGCTGGTGGAAAGATATGTTTTCTTAGTTATCAAGTATTTAATGGTGTTTTTGAAGAGTAATTTGAGTTTACAGTTACATTTTGGCACAAATATGAAGTCCCAGGCAATCAAAAACATTACTGTCTTTGACAAAAAAAAGTCTTAATTAAAGGGTAATGTTCTAGCTTTTCTGGTGCTTTCAACTAGAACTAAAACGGTGAGTCAATGAATTCATTAGTTTCAGTCAATTGATCCTTGAAGTCTGCTTTTAAGCAAAAAAAGCCCAAAATTCACTGTTTCCAGCCTCTTGAATATGAATATTTGGTGGTATTCTAAGCCTTCTATGATAGTAAATTAAATATCTTTTGATTTTGGACTGTTGGTCAGACAAAACAAACAATTTGACCCTGCCTTAGCCTCTAGGTAATTATAATGGAAATTTTTATGGCATTTTATAGACTCAGTTTGATTCAATTGAAAGCGGTTAAAAGCTCCGGACAAAGCTAGTAAGTGGACCTTAAGTTAAGAATGAACTTTCTTTATTAAACATTTGTCACCTTTGGGTAGTTGTAGAAATTGATAGTTGAGTGGATCTTGAAGCTTAACGCTGAGGAGTTTGGGATCTAGGCGTTTGAAACATTTTGAAGTGAATCCCAGCATCCTGCTCTGTCCCGGCATTTTAATGAGTTTATTTGCTTCGTTGTTCATCATTATCTCAGTAAGGCTTATTGATGTGAAATGTGTCTGTCATTACATTAATATGTCAGCTCAGCACTTTCAGACTTGGCTCCTTCTCTCTGTTTTGATTTTGGAAATAGATGAAAGGCCCTCTCTACATGTGGTGAAAGAGATTAGGAAAGACTGAGTTGGGAGACAGTTGAATAAAGTCTCTGTGACCTTGTCCTTGCGCAGGACACTTTATCCCTCCCAGCTGCAGGGACACTGTTCTGTTCTTGACCTCTGACCTTCCTGTTGAGGAGGCCAAGCAATTTTTGTATCACAAAAAAACAACCGGAAAATAGTCAAGAACTCTTTAACCTCCTTGTAAACTCAACATTTGGATGACTGGGTGGCTGCTGAGATGCACTCGGGTCGACCAAACAAGAGGGGAGGTAATTCGAATTTGAGGAGCTGACGGACAGGTTGAAACCTTTTTCCTCCACACAGTATTTAAATGACCTTTCAGCATTATGAAAATGACATTTTTGTAGCCACCCGTAACATGTCCATCAGATCCAGCAGACTAACCCTGACATTCTCTACACAGTCAGGATACAAAGTGGCTGATGAGAAAAAGCACTTAGTCTCTGATGATATCAGTAATCTTGACACGTGTGAATGCAGCCTCAGCTTCTTCTCACTGTAGAGTGAAAGAAAGTGTTTTCAGGCCACAGAGAAGCCATGATTGCTTATTTCTTACGGCAGCACATTAACCAGTACACCTAACTTAAAGCATCTGGAAAAACTCCACAGTGTATTGATTGATTCGCGGCTTGCACTTTGTTCAGAGTGCACCTATTAATTACAGAAATGTGCTTTGACCTCTTCCCCATTTGCTGTAGTTGAAGAAAGATTACTCAATTTTACCCATAGGTGGCAGAGAACAACAAAGATGGTACTCACAGGGCATCAGTGCTCAGTTAACTGTGAGAAGAGCTTTTGAATCAATTTACTTACACTTAAACAAGGAGAACAACTCGATGCTTCCACAAACAGTGCATGAAAAAAGCTAAAAATTGATGCTACACAAGTTGCACTGTGTCTGAACTTCTGCGGTTTTGATGTGTCTTTGCTAAACCTGACATAAATGACTTTTCTTTCAGTCATTTGACATATTAGCTGAGGGAGAGGTCGCCTTGGTTTGAATTTCTTTTACACATTATCTTGAAAGTCAACTCAGACATCATCTTTTAGATTTGGCTGCCTTTGTATTTTTGCCTAGCAGCACCTAAATGCTCAGCTGAAGTACACTGCAGCTTTGGCATAAGGTTTGCGTTTTCTGAACTTGTTCTTGAAGTTACTATCACTGCCAAGGAGGTTAGTGTATGTTTCTCTGCGTGCTTGTCTGTTAGTTTATTAGGTTATCTCGAATAGTAAACAGATTTGAATGACGTTTGGTGGAGTTACAGTAGGACATCAGCCAAGGAACAAGTGATTTGTTTTTGTTGCAGATCCAGGAAAAGATTT
Source organism: Maccullochella peelii (assembly GCA_002120245.1). Lineage (NCBI taxonomy): Eukaryota > Metazoa > Chordata > Actinopteri > Centrarchiformes > Percichthyidae > Maccullochella > Maccullochella peelii. The sequence continues at coordinate 14,095 of LKNJ01000774.1, forward strand.
ATCAACCGTGTGGGATATTGCATTTTTGAACATTTTCATTATTTCCTCATTAAACCACTGGCCTTACTTTAATGAAAAATATGTTGCCTTGTATCCCTTGATTGTCACTATATATACAAAGTCAGAACATTGTGCAGCCTTGGCAGTGCAGTGCTGTTTGTTTTTTTTATTAAATAAATGCATTTAAAGCCTGTTAGACAACAATACCAGTGTCAAGTGTGAAAGTGTGTACAGTATGTATGTAGTAATTATAAGGTCTGACCAACTCCTCATGTACAATCCTTTTCTGACTGGCATGAATTAAGTGCTAGAGTGAGGGCGCAGTCAGTATTTAGTGCAGACACACAATGACAGCCCCATTGGTAATGTTAGAGCTGTTAAAGCTGCTTCAATCAATATTTTTACATTAACAATGGATAAAAAGACAACATGTAATGTGAAAGGGGGTGTTTGCAGTGATTAACTCGCAGAAAAAGATCACCCTGCAGTTCCCTTCAGCCCTCTGGAGTGTTTTAGCATCTTTCAGCCCATTGTTGTGGTTTTATGGCCAGTAACCTTACTGTTTTGATTCACCCTCATCGCTGTCATCAACCTGGCAGCTGTACACTACCTGCCCTGCATCAAACAGCAGACATCGATGTTTAGCTTTTGGACACAGAGAAACATTTAGGAGTTTAAAAGCTAGATATGTCCCTCAGGAGTTGGTGAAGAACAAAACAGAGCTGAAAGGAGAGTGAATATTGACATAATAATATATCAGATGGACAGAAACACGACTCCAAATGCATGCTAATGTTGCTCCATGTCCACTGGACATGTTAATAGGCAACTGTTTGCTAACATATTCCCCATATCATTTATAAGGTGTCAGTAGATCAATGCAAGGATAGATGCTAATATTTTTAAGCACTGGCCCCACGGGCCACCAAGCCCCTAAATTTGGTGGCCAAAGTATATTTTTGGTGGCCGAAATGTAAAGTTATGTAAAAACAATCCAGATAAGGCAATTTATTGCAACTTAACACAGCCTTCCTTAACTGTGACACTTTAATAAATGAAAAGACATTAACAGAAAACTTAAGTTCTTTGTAAACATATGGTACATATATTCTCTTCATAGTCTCTTAGTTCACAGTCTGGCTTCCTCGCGCAGATAGAATGAAAAAATGTTGGACTAAAAGGTGCGAAGGGATCGGGATGTTTGTAGAAATGTAACTTGCTTGCAGTATAGGGATAAAACTTGGTGGCCACCTACATGGAGTATTTTGGCCATATGGTTAATGTCAAACCCTGCAATGTTGTGTTTACAGCTTGTTGCGCTTCCCCCAGATGTAATTACCTAATGCAGATTTACAGTTTACATACACAATATCTCCAGTTTTGCATGCAATGCAGTGCACATCAATATCTCTTTAAAGTTCACTGTGTTCTTTATTGAGACCTAATGTAGCTTAAACCCGCAATAATTGACTTTTTTGACCACTTGGGGGTAGCAGAACGAGTTTGTGAACACAGCATCAACGTGTCATCACCTTTTAATGTGATATGGTGATCCTGTTGCACAGTTATGGAGCAACATTGAAATTCATTTTGGAGTCTGTTTGTGGCCAACTGGCAAGTAAAGTCCAGTATTCACTCTCTTGTAGCTCTGTTTTTGGTCTCAACGAACTTGTGTAACTGACAAGAAGCTGAGAGAGGAATGCACAGAATTGATTTAAGGAGGAGAAGGATAGAGGCGGATGAGAGTAGGACTAGATGTGCAGAAGATTAGATAAGGGGATGTATGTAAGAGGGAAGAGGTGTGGATGAAGAAGAGAGATTGTTGGGTGGGTAAAGAAAGCTGAGACGAACAGGAGAGGATGGGTTAACCAGGTATATTAAGTACTCCAGTCCTGACAGACGATTAGAGTTGTGGCTGAGGTCTTTGCTTCGCTCCTAACATCAGTTACCTTATTAACTTCATTTTAAATGAATGCTGCTCCGAGCAAATCAATTTCAGTCGAGACTGATGATTATCAGGATGGACTGAGAATTACCTCAGGCATGCATTCTGCGAATATACACCTCTGTCCATGAGTTGAAATGTATGCAGGAGAACACATTAATAATTGATGCTGTTACCAAACACATGATAGGGAGGCTGCAGCAAGACAGAAGATGACGCTTGCTGCAAACTTAGGGGATCAGCTATGGTTGTATTGACCACAACTTGATGTGTTTTTTGATCCTTTTAATGGTTTTAAAGAGGTTACTGAGAATATATACAGCAGATGAATGCCCACTTTGACTCTCCAGAGTGACTTATGTCATTGTATTATGTGTAATTGTTACAAGAAATCTACAAGTTCAGGAGGGATGATGGTAGCCTAAAGATTATAAATGTGAGTAGGGTAAGAAGTGTGCCAGGTTTTAATCCTGTCACCAGCTGCAATAAGCTTAATAGGAACCATGAATGAGCAATACTCACAACAACGTCCGTTAAGGTTTCATTAAGGAAAGCACTAAACCATTCCCCCAGTGTAGCTTCTCAGTGGCTAACAATAGATTAGTGTGGTCATACATGACAGCTCGAGCATTGTGTGTGCTGCTGTAACTAAATGTGATGCTAATTGGGAATTGCTGACATTTTGTATCTGCAAAATGTCAACTTTTCAGGAACTAAGAAGAACAGCCTTGGTTTTTACTTTGTGACCACACATTTGTGATGTCTCCAATGGGTTTTGATTGGGTCACAGTTTTTTTCAGCCATTAAATATCACTGAATTCTTCTGAAGTTAAAACAATTAAGTCTTTCATGTTGGAGCTAAAAGCTATTATTCACACAATAACATAGATGTGTGTCCAGAAACCTGCCCTGGATAAATGAGTATTACAAAAGAGAAAATAATTTGGGTGCGTTAGATGGTCACTAAATTGAATTTGCTTCAGTTTTAATCTTTGCCTCTCTGCTGTATCCCTGTCTCATCCATCCAACACTACTCGCTGTGGGATCAGATCTTACTTCCCAAATGAAACCGGATCTCTTGAATCCAATGTGCCCTCTAGGATTTCAATGAGGATTGGTTGATATAACAGTCCATCGCTACTTCCCAGCTCCAAATATCCAACCCCTTCCGCTCCCTCGGGTGCAAAGAGGAAACTAGACCCTGTCTCATCCAGCCTCCCTTGTACATTTAGTTTAGGTGAACCTCCCTGTTAGCCCCAGTATTCAGCGCCACTGCAGCAAGACAACATCCTGCAATCACAGAGCTTAACTTGGAAAATCTTTGGTGACAATGGGAGCCCCAGAGGAGGAAGCACCACGTCCGCCGTCAGATATTACAGTGTTTGGGGCCAACTGTACCCTCCACGGCCTCAGCCACATCTTCCTGCCTGGTGGAGTGACTATACGACGGCTGCTTTGGGCCGCCGCATTCAGCTCCTCCCTTTCCATCTTCCTCTACCAAGTGGCCGACCGTGTGATCGAATACTACCAGTACCCCCATGTCACCATTCTGGATGAAATGGACAGCCCCTCCATGTTCTTCCCAGCCATCACCCTCTGCAACTACAACAGCTTTCGAAAGTCCCAGATCCGTAGGAATGACATCTTCTGGATGGCTGGGCTCTTGGGTGTGGAGCAAGGGGACTTTGATGACTTCATGGCCGCTTTGGGGCAGCCCACAGACAACAGCAAGTTTTTCCCCAGTAAGACCTTCAACATGCTGGAGTTTGTGCAGAGGACTAGCCACAACATAGATGAAATGTTGCTTGACTGCAAATATAGAGGCAAAGACTGTGGTCCAGAGAACTTTACTACAGTAAGTATGGATCCTTCTGTTGGTCTAGCCTCCGGAGAAATCGGTATAAACTGCGTCAGAATCATTATAAGAAAAGTACTGATCCTTAGGTGAGATGCAGATTTATTAAATATTTAGACTCAATATTTATCAGAATATCAAAAATTATGTATTAAATTAAAGGAATTTTTATTTTTATTTTTTTTTAACATATTTTAATAGAAAAGCTTAAAAGCAAGACGTGAACATATGCAGAAGCCTTTGGCAACAATGCCAACAACTGTGAGCTATTTAGTAGTCATTATAATGCTGCGATTTGAATGCTTCATTCTGCCCACGGTGAAATGAAATATGAGACAGTTTATGTCCATGAACGCCAGGAGACGTTACAGCAGAGATCTGCCGTAAGAAAGTGGTTCTTTTTATAAAATGAGCATTGTCATGATGAGACGTACACATCCACATCACATATAATTAAGGAAGGAGACGTCATTTTCATTCAAATTATGTTATCATTTCTTAATTGTTTTTTCAGTAATGGTCCCATAATCCTCCATTTTTAAATAATTAATGGCATGTTTGTGGAAAGATTAAGTAGCGCTAGGGGGAACAACAGGTATGGGGATGTAAGACAGGAAAAATTTCTGAGGAATACTAATAAAGAAATTCTTTAGCTCTATTTGCAAGAGCTGGCACCAAAAGCAGAAAGATATTTCCTGGCCTTTTATGATGATGCCAATATTTATACTGTGTCCAATTCTTCATTTTGTGACAACTATTTATAGTAATTTTTCTTGAAGGAGAAATGCAAGTTACTTCCTTAAAAGTGTCCTCAGAAAGATGTAAACTACTGAGGTGCCATATGGTTCAGCAAATCTCTGCTGACATCATGCATCATGCATTATGAAGCAAACATATGCTGTTTTCAAGACCAGTAGAGTTTTTAATACATTATTGTTTTTCTTTGTAAATACCTCAGAAGAATGATTGTCTTCATTGTAGCAATGGCACCAAATGTTCCAATGTTTCATCTCATCGCCCAAATCAAAAACACATAATGTCACCAAAACAGAGCAGCGTCACTTTTGCAACGAAAAGGTTATTTTTCTTAACTCGTGTGCTTTCATTTTTGTTAAATTCAATTTTATTTACCCTCAGTTTTCAGGCGTCTACCAAAGAGATAAAATCATGTCAGCAGAATTTGAATGGAACTTAATCGCCCTGCTGCAGAGACAGGGGAAGGATTGTATTTCGATGAAATGGGCCATTGATTTGAGTGATGAAAGCCTAGCACCAAGATGGGCTTGTTATGGTGCACAATTTCTTTGAGAACCAGCAGCAGCTAAAGTGAGGCAAATGATTTATACTAATTGCTTAGTAGTTTTACAGTGGCAATACTATTATTTTGATTGAGAGACAGTGGTTTAAATCGAAAGATGAGGTTTGACTTTTCAACCCACACCAAATCTGACATCTACCACAAGAAGAGCTTCAGACTTGTTCATGAAAATGGCGCACCAGATTTGAGTTGTAGCTCCAAAAGCAAAACAGCACGTAAGCTAATAAAGGCAGTTTTTGATATCGCTGTGGTCAGTCAGATGACCTTGGCTCTTTCACATCCCCATGCACAAAGGGCAAATTTCAGCTAAATGTCAGAAACTAGAGCCGCTCTGAGGGCCTAAGTATAGAGGAGACTAATTAAAGATTCATGGAGCTGCCTGAATTCCCCCTCCTCGGCCTGCTGATCTTACTGTGGGAGGCTCAGAGGCAGGTCCTCTCATAGAGGATGAGATGTGTTGGAATTGAGATTACCCATTATATACTTCAGCAACATCACCGCAAGATGAGTCACACAAGGTCTAGACAACATCTGATAATTAGCTCTCTGCATGTGGAAAATCTGGAGAAAATATATGTATAAACTCTTTCAAATGCCTCCACTGATATATTTTACTTTTGAGTGTTATGCATTTTGATGTGGCATTAAAACAGCAGAACATTAGAATAAATAGAATATTATCTTTTCCTATTTAAAACCCTTAGAGTACTATTGTTTTTGCTCTCCTAGAATTTAACATATTACCTATATGATACTTCAGCCTTTGTAGTATCATTAGTCAAAGTCAGACAAAGAAACAGTGGCTGAAGAAACTCAGCATGCCTACAGTGACAGGAAAGACCAGATGTTTCAGCTAATGAGCTGGATATGGGTGCAGTGGTATTGAGAAATCTTGGAGAGGAAATATCAGGGCCCCCAAGTGCAATTATTCCCTCTGCATAAAGTAATGAAATATCTTTTGGGGGGAGGATGCTGTAATTCACTGGAGGAGAACGAGTCTCAGATATTAAAAGGCTGGCAGATGGTAGATGCTGGAAATTTTCTACCCAGTGCTATAAATATATACAGGAACATAGCCTTGAATGTCCCTGTATCAATCTGTGAGTGAACTGTGGTAATAAGCTTTGTTCAGATTAGACTGAGGAGTTTTGTGCTTCGGCAAGAGATCGTGTGTATGAAATGTATCAGTTTGTGTATGTCAGACAGTGTATATCACTCAGCATTATATGAAAGAAAACATTTCAGATTTCAACCCAACTGATTGGCCAAAGAACTTACTCTTAGTGGCGGCTTTATTTCATTATCAAAATTAATCTCAGGCCTCCATCTTGTTGCATTACACACTGTCTGTGAACTGGTGCCTGATTGATTGCCTCATTAATACTCAAAAGTGTAAGCACCCCAACACAGCCTAACTCACTGCTCTGGATTAAACCTGCCTGATTGGGTCTGACCAAATTAATCATCTGTCAGTGTGTATATGCAGGATGCATGCGGAAGCTGGTGTAATATCAGTTCAATCGATCACCAGCTCAGAGCTTTAGCTCTTGATTCTAACACATTTATCCCTTTACCGTTGAGCTTGTGTGTTGTGATTGAACTTCCTTTTGAGGTATCAGCTTGTGTTGAAACCAAAGCCGGAGCCCTTTTAATATTACATTATGCTCTTCCAGTGGTGATTTGGGATTTGATCAGGGTCTGCCAAACCAGAACCAGGATGTGGTGTTTTACTTCATCCACTGCAGTATAGTCTGGAGGCTGAAGTTGATTTTGGAGGTCATATAAAAGAGAAAGGTGAGTAAAGGAAGCAGAAGTCAGGTTTGAGTGTTAGACCTGTTCAGAAACAATGAGTCTGGCTGCAGAGGCAAAAAATAGGCAGTGTGGGAGAAAGGAGACAGAAAAGTAGTAGCCTATACAAGATAGAGAAAAGCAAGAAATAGTTGAAGGAGAGAGCTAAGACAAAGTGGAAACAAAAGAGAAAGGAGGGGGGCTGTGCTGTGCTGAGATTGAAGTGGGACTGGGACTGAGGACTGACACCATCATAGTGATTCATCCTGCTTTGGAGCCGAGCCAGCGCCACGATGCACAACTGGAAGCATTAGGAGAGATGAAGGGAAGAGGTGTGTGAAGGAGCACAAAATTACAGTGCTGCCTGGAGCATGAAAAGGGAGGGGGGGGAGATAAAATAAAGCTCCACAGTGCAAACAATGAAATAAACAAATCTAAGGCAGTGAGTGTAGATGACAGGCCAGATAGCAAATACCTAATGTGTTTGTTCCATTACTCAGTGTCAGTAAAGGCCAGTGTGGGAGCCACTGTTACTGTAAGTGCTGTATTGGCAGCCCGATCAATGGCACTGAAGAGGAATAGTGAAGGAATTCATAGCGGGAACACTGCACGGAGAAGCTTTTTGCTGACTTGCACATTGGGGAGCAGATACTACCAGAGGCAGACATTGGAGGTGCCAGTTGACAGAACCTCTTAAGATAATTAGCTTGTTAGGTGGAGACACCAGACACAAGTATGGCCCTGTCCAAAACCAATAGTGCCATTATGTTGTGTAGCCTTTTAGCATTGGGTGATATCCAAACAAAAGCATGTGTTAGGCCTCTTAATATCCAGATTTTCATATTTTACTAGATAATGATAGGGCAAAACATGGCTCATGGTTCCATATCACGTCGTTTTGATCTTAGATAACCTGTCATGCCCATATTTAGCTTTTGTTTCCACTAATGGCCTCTGGGATCTATGTCCTGCTCTCTTAGCCAATAAAAGCGAAGCCTTGCACCTTCTAAAGTATTGTATCGCTATCGCTAAGTAAAGTGAGATTCCACTCAACACCACAAGTTACTGTACAGGGGAAGCCAGGTATGACACATTGTTGGAAACGGCAAATTATTTTTTATTAAGTATGATGATGTAATCCACTTTCAAGTGCTAAAAGTGTAAAAATGCTTTACATTTAGATTCAGTAATGACATTTCTTTGAATGTTGGAAAGAGAGATAGTCTGTGTAGCCTTGCGGATGTTTAGGGTTATAATTTGAATTGATAATATGTTCACCTGACACAGGAGAAACTCTTGATGCAATGCTGTTACTCCACTGCACTTTTAGGCAGCTGGCAAGTGCTTACTTTGCTTAATTTCTGGGCAAGCGGGCAAAATGAATTCAGGAATGGATACCAAAAGCCTCCAGCTGAGCAAACAAGATGAGAACATGTCTAAAAAACGAGATTATCCTTGCAAATGAAAGTACCAGTGAGGAAATATGAGGAGCGAGTTTATCAAAGTGTGACTGCAGGCTGCAGACTGAAAGCTTGAGTGACAGCGCACTTATGTTTTTTTAGCTGGATTCTGCCTGGAATGGAACAAGGGAACAAGACGGCAGGTGTAGCCAGCAGCATCTGGTTCTTATTGATACAAACTGCATCTGCCCTCCACCTGGTCTGCCAGGGTGGGATATACTGTGCATGTGCTGCGTCAGAGATGTTTACAATTCCTGTAAATTTGAAATAAGCAACACTAAGTCCTGCATTTTCCTTTACTGAACCTGAAAAACATGCTGCAGCAATTTAAGAATACAATGACCTATAAAATGTACAGTGAATGTACTCTCCTCCAAAACAGCTTTGGGGTTTATTTATTTCATTTGTCTTACAAAAGTACATGTCAGTTATGTCTCCCTTTTGATGAATTTTATATGCAGTATTTCAAAGTCTAAGCCCCTCTTAGCTAAAAATCCATTCTTGCTTCCCTTGCATTATGCGTGCAGCATACAGAGTGGCTGTGTTGCTTTTCAAGGCAGTAAGAGGTTAGTTTCATTTAGAGGCAGGCCACAAGATGTCTCCCTCTGCTAAAGAAGCTGCCTGTCCACCAGAGTGACATCCCTGATTGCAAATGTTTTGACTCTAACAGTCTGTCTCTTCCAGATTTGCATTTGTTGGGACATCTCAAATCACAGTGTAACACAGTGACTTCTCTGCCTTTCTTTGGCCCTGATTTTATGTCCGGAAATTCACAGGGAGTTGTGCTGTGAAGTTTTCATGTGAATCTGAGTGTGGCATGCTGCATATTAAGTAACTCCATAAGAAATCCTGAACTTACGGTTGAGAAACTCTGGTGTAATATATGTGGAATATTTCCTTAAAATTCAACAAATCAGCTTTAAATATTACTGGACTTCATAGATTTTTATCTAAAAAAATTCAAGGCTAAAACTGGAGACTGTATGTATGTCAATTGTTGGTCAGTCCGTTCAAACTTAAATCCATTGAATAGATCTATATGTACTGCAGTCACATTACTGTCAATGTCAAATACAGTACAAAGCCAACAAAGGGAAGATTTCTATGTGGAGCTGAAATGATTAATCATTTAATTGATTTGAATTGATTGATTGACAAAAAATAATAATTACCCGCTTTACTTTGTCATATATGATATTAAACTGAATATCTTTGGGTTTTGGACTGATGACCGGATGAAACAAGGAATCTGAAAAAGCCACTTTGGAGATTGTTTATTTTAAAAAAACAACAACATTGAATTGAGAAAATAATTGGCAGATTAATCAAAAATGAAAATAATCATTAGTTACAGCCATATATCTATGTAGTCTGTGAAACTAACAATTATTTATATTATTAAATTCAGTTATTCTCATAATTAACTGATCATTTGGCCTTTAAAATAAAAATTACAATTTCCCAGAGCCCAAGGTAACATAATCAAATTGCTTGTTTTCTCTGTCCAACAATCCAAAACCCCAAAATATGGTGCTTACTATCATAAAAGATTAAGGAACGCACCAAATATTCACAATTGAGAAGCTAGAAATAATTGATTATTTGGCATTTTACTTATTTTTAATACAACATTTTTACTTACATAATTACTAAATAATTAATCGGGCATCAAAATTGTTGTTGATTTGTGTCGATCTACTCAGTTCAGCTGTATAGTAACTGGACATGTACTAATGTTGGATATGGCTTTCTTTCTTTTTCATCGTCGTCTCTGCCCTGTCTGAGCTGAGCGTGTTTCTGATGTGCATCTAATTGCTGCCAGGATTTCATTTGGTGTTGAACATTCTCACTGACCCTTGAAGGAGCTCTTCCCTTTACTCAGTCAAAACTCTGCTCCTCCTCTAATGAGACCTCTGGGGTTCAACTTGGCTTTGACATAAAAGAGGATGGATAGTGTCATTCCCTGACAGTCTCAGGGATCACTAGAGCTGGTCTTAAAGCTAAATGTGCAAATCTGAAAAAATACTTTTATCAAATAGTTCTACTTTTCTTTTCCATCAAACAGCAATGAGCTGCCTGTTTGAATTTGGTAAATTTTATTACACCATGATCCTCTAATTACATGCTTGAATACTGAGACAAAGATGAAATGTGTTTGCATCCCCAGGAAGATAACAATGGAAATGTGCGAGCAGCAGAAATGTGTTTTCAGTAAGGAGGATAGCAATTTTATAGAGAATAAAAATCATTAACTTTTGCCCAGAGCGCTTTATATTATTCAGTGATTCAGCGTGGTCTTGGGGGGGATATTTTAATTAAATTAATGATTTTGTGAAATTATTTCACAAATAAACACAGTTTTTAAAAGTACACTAAAGTGAAAGACATATTATAAAAAGTTCTAAAAGAACGTGACTGCAGAGTGTTACACCAGATTTGAAAGCTTTGTTGTATTTCATTGTCATAGCCATGTTGTATTTCAAATAACACAGGTGCAGGGTGAATACAGAATTCAGTGTACATGCAAATATACACAGTTCGTTGCCTTGTTCTTTCATCTTTACCCCAGCACATCATTGATTCTGCTGAAAACAAAAGCATACACTGGTAAAGCTTCATTCAAGTAGTCCAATATTTATATTTAAAGCTGCACTAATCAATATTGTTATATTAGCAATGGAGAAAATGACAATGTGTGTGATGTGATTTGCTGAGTTGAGTTGTAGTGATGAACCCACAGAGAATTATCACTTTACAGTTACCCTCTTTTCTTCTGGGTGTTTTATCATATTTCAGCTTTTTGTTCTGATTTTCAGGCCCGTAACTTAACTGTTTTTGTTCACTTTCACCACTTTCATAAATGTAATTTCCAGAAACAACAGGTAGCTGTTTGCAGCAAAAAAGCTCTAAAAACCCACTGTACACGTCCTGGTCAGCACCAAACTGCAAACAGTCAAAGACAAAGACAGACAAAGCATTTAGCAGCTAAAGAGACAGATATTCCTCTCAGGAGCTGGTAAAGACCAAAAGCAGAGCTAAAAGGAGAGTGAATATTGGACTTATATTCATCAGCTGGACACAAACATTGACTCCACATAAATGCTAATATAGCTCCTGCTGGATGTGTACCTAGGAAACTGTTTGCTAACGTGTTCTCTACAATAATATATCAGTGCTTTGGGCAGGCTTGTTGCACTGCCTAAAGTGGCCAAACAAATCAATGAATGCAGGTTTATGGTTTACATACATATCTCCACTTTTGGGATGCAAAGCAGTTCACATCAATCACTCTGAATGATCCCTGTGTTCTCTGTTTTGGCATACCAAATAAGTAATCTGTATCTGCTGGATGTGTAAATGAGCAAATATTTGCTAATATGTCAATGTTGTGTTTCCAGCTTGTTTCTGCTGCCCCCAAGTGGCCAGAAAACCAGGTTAAAGAAGGTTTAAGACAAAGAAAAGCAGGAAATCGACACAATGAAGAGGCTGAAACTCGAATGTTTTTGCTGGGAAAATGACTTAGGGTTAACTGATTATGAAAATAGAGATCTTCCGTCATTCACTAACGGATTACTTGATTGATTGTTTCAGCTTTAATAGTAACCTTTATGTAATCAGGTAATCATTTTTTGCAATAGAGACTGTAGTGCAGCATAAGATATACGTACAGAGGGAAGACATAACAGATACAGAAACATAGACAGTACCACAAAAGCACTTACACAAACCAGAAACAAACATCGACGTCGCTACAAAGGTCCAAAGTTAAATGTATAAAATGTAAAATTAAAGAAATTAAGTGATGGGTCTAATTGAACTTTGCATATTAGGTGCTTGAAAACATACTCGTGCTTAAATGTACCACACAGTAAAAGGCTGAAATAAAAGTGCATTGGTGGAGAGCTGCTGTCAAAGACAGAAAGCACATGTTAAAAAGAGTAACAATGATTGTCATGCATTGCCTGTGTGTAACCTCTGGAGCTGGGAGTAATGAAATTGAGCTTTGGATCAAACTGCTGACGAGGGACGATTCAGAGACCTATCTATTGACATGTTTCCAAAGAAACCAAGAAAAAGGAAATCAATGCAGCTGGCCAATAAGTGGAGAAACCAGGCAGTCAGCTATGACTCTGATTAGGTGGTATTGTTGGAGTTATTTACTTGCCTGCCACTCATGCAGCATTAGTATTTTCTCCTTTTTGTTTTGCTTTGTTATTGGGTCTGAAACTGAGGTAGTTATCCCTGTTGATGCCAAAATAAAGGCTATTGTTTACTTTGATTGGATCTTTCCCTATCAACAAGAGAATCCCTGATTCTACAATTTATTTAAAAAAATAAAATTTAAAAAAGCCTATCCAGTTGTTTCTAAGAATACAAAGCTTGGAGCATGAAGCTAAAAACAAAGCAATGCCAGGTGCTGTCTCAGAAAGAAATAGGCGTGGTGCAGACATGACATACAGTGGCTGTTGGGGGAGCTGGATCCCGGCAATTAATTTAGTTGTTTTGTTGCCGGAAAGTCCTGAAAGCACAGAGGGAAAATAACTATCACCACAGTTACTTTGGCTTCTATTTATTTTTCAGTATTCAGACATTCATTAATGTTATCGGGCTGTTATTACCACAACTTTTGAACACAGAGAAAACTGCTCTGCATAGTCTCCACCTCTCTCTCTTTGTTATGAATTAATAATTTTGGCTATAATTAAATTGGCTGGAGATAAATTGAAATGTTTTGAAATAATCTTAGTCTTAGTTAAATAACAAATGTGCTGGTACGAACAGAGAGAGGGACTGCAGAGAGAGAGTGCATAGTCAGCCAAAGTCTACAGTTTGAACTTTTGTGTTTGTGTAGTGTATGTAAATAAAAATGGCATAAAAAAAGGGGATTTTTGACACTTCAAAGCAGGCTTGATGGCTATTTGACAGAAGAGGTCTGGGGGGAAGCATCTTCTGTTGCGTGACATGGCAGACTTTGTTGTGTAGAACAAAAATTATTTGCAACTGATGACATAAATGGTGGCTCAAGTAATTTATAAATTCCTAACTTTCAAACTTTAATTATTAGAGTCCACTTTCTGCCCACTTTCACTTAAAGAAATAATTCGATATTTAAATACACTTATTTGCTTTCTTGCCCAGACTTAGATGAGAAGATTGATACCACTCTCATCTGTGCATTAAGTATGAAGCTAGAGCGAGGATTTATCTAGCCTATAGTGTAAAGCCTGGAAAAAGTACTACCCTGACTCTGTCCAGAGGTAAAAATGTGCTAGAAATATTTCTTGGCAGGCGCAGTGACTTCCTGGATTCTCCTTCCTGGAGCAAGGCTAGCTGTTTTCCCCTGCTTCCAGTCTATGCTAAGCTAACACCTAGCTCTAGCTTCATATTTAGCGTACACATATGAGCATGATGTCAATCTTCTCGTCTCACTCTCAGCAAGAAGAAATTTATTTTTCAAAATGTCAAACTATTCCTGTAAAGTAAATCTCTTTTTCCCCCCACATTTGCTTAATTTCCATAACTGTGTGTTTCAATGGGGGACATGAAAACACAATCAATTGATGGATTCAGAATTTGCAGATCAGTTGTGGCATTTCTTGACATTTCTGCATCACTCCACTCAGTGAGACAGGGACCCTGTGATGCCCATGAGTCATTTCCACCCTTTTCTCTTATATTTAAACTGGGTTGAATACAATTATTTTAGTCCAATTCATTCCATCTAGACTCTCCTTTTTTATTAACAATAATCCAACATTTTTTCACTTTTCAGAATTTTTTTTTATGACCATATATCACCGCAGCTCCAATCAGGTTGCTCAGCCAACACTCGCATTACAGACTGAAAAAATTCCAGCTAACATAATGAAAAAAATTGTCCCAGTATGAAGCTGAGCCCTCTGCCAAGCAGAATCCTCTGATAGTCTCACATAAACTGAGCAAAGCACCTTTAATATCAGCCAGAGACACATCTGCATGCAGCAAGATGTCAGCCCTCATTACACTGCATTTGTGAAATTATATTTGAAACTGGCAGAAAAGATTAACTAGAAAATGGGCTATAACCGATATTTCTAACACATTTTGAAGAGGTTTTTTCTGTTTAGATGGCTCCCCTCAATCAATTATATAGATATATTGATCCACGAGCAGCTGTAGATTCTTTAGTATTAAAGAATTTCAGACTTCGTTTTTTCTGTTGCAGAATTTCTTTATCACAATTATTTCTACTTTGATTGATACCTTCCCCCCGCCTCTCTATACCATTGGAGGTCTACTTCATCACCGGAGAAAAACAATTTCATCCACTGGCTCCACCTCATTCTCCATTCGACTGTAGAGAGAGTGTGTAGGGGGGCAACAAGCTCTATATTCCTTTCTGCAAGCTGCAAGTCAACAGACTAAAAAGCATCTCTTCAATCTGTGGGAAAAGGGAGGAGTTGGGTTTTGGGCAGTTACTGCACAAAGAGAGAAACCAGCGAAATCTGCAAGTATTGTCTGGCACTGGAGAGGGGAGATGGAGGAGTGAAAGATCTGAGCAACAGGGGTAAGCCTCTCCGGATTTTCAAAGTGATTGCCTCTGGGAGTGAAGTCGTCGCTTACATCTGCAATTATCACGTCCATTTATCTATTGATGAAGGACTGGTGATGGTTACGCTTGATGGTTTTTGTTAATGGAGTGATTCATCTGTTTTTTCTCATAAAGGAATCATTATGTAAATCAATTTTACCTCCCCCAAGGAGCTCAGTTCCCTTATTTATATCTTCACGACAAAGAATTTAAAAGCCTGAACAGTGGGACAGCTGCACATTAGGACTCCAGTCGCTGCCACCTGGAATTTACATAAACCTGGTGATGGTTGTGAAGAAAGCCACAGTGTGTAAATTGGGGATGTCCAGGTTGGGCTACTAAGAAGCAGCATTTGGTGAAGAAGCGCCTGCCTTGACACAAGCAATTATGGTTGAAGCACCCACATCCGAATCAAACGCCCTGGGGCCACACAAACAAAGTGATGCCCAAGAGACCCCTCTGCAAAACGCAGAGTCGAGTTCGCTTAAACCAAGCTGGAAAGAGATCACGGTTGATTTCATAATGAGGACCAAGATCCATGGTTTGAAGTTTGTCTTCTCTTCTGACAAGTCGAAACCGCAGCGAGTCATTTGGATCGTGGCCTTCTTTGTTTGTGTCAGTCTCCTTGTCACCTGGTCCGGGAATCGAATCCTCTACCTGATGTCCTACCCTGCTATCACAAAGATCTACATGGTGTGGGCTCACAACATGTCCTTCCCAGCTGTTACTTTCTGCAATAAAAATGTGTTCCGTGTATCCACTCTGACCAAGCACGACCTGTATCACAGCGGCTACTGGATGGACCTCATGTATCCTAATCACACAGTGATGGAGAGGAGCCTGTCCATCCTTAAAGACAGCCACAAGCAGGGTCTCCTGAGCCTGCTGGACTTCAACAACTACACCCCGCCCCCTGATTATCGCATCAACACCACCGAGATGATGGGACGCCTCGGTCACCAGCTGGAGGACATGCTGCTGGAGTGCAGGTTCCGTGGGGAAATCTGCACCTACAAAAACTTCAGCACTGTATGTACAGAAAGAAAGATGGTGTTTGTCAGGTGTGGATATGAATGTTGTTTACAAGGTATGTTAATAATTCATGTAAGCATTTGACGCCACACCCTCCTGCTGGCATTCTCTCAGGGTGTTTTAAGGTGTTGATGTTTCAAAGCTGCAAACAAGCCTGTCCTGTTTTTATCTCTCAGACATGACAGCTTTTTCCTTATTAAACTTGATGTCTTCAGAAAGTCACTCAAGGAAACAAATACAATGTTACTTTCATGTTGTGGTGGAAAATCAATGTCATGTCATCATCAATGACTTCAGTGTCTACTTAGCAGTTTTTGGTGTTTCACATTCAGTTATATTCACCCTGGCGAGTTCTTGAGTTGCCAGTTGCCTTAACGCCTTTATGCTTTATGACCTGTGACAACAATACTAAAGAAGAAAAATTAGAGCATTAATAATTCAGACGCCATAAATCAGTTCAAATTAATATTTTAGCTTCTCTAATTAAACATCTGGACGGCATGTGGGGTATATGATCTTGGTTCAGAAATGCAGCTGAGTTCCCCATTTAAAAAAAACAGACGTAAGTCTATTACACCCATTCAATTTTGAATGAGCACTGAATGCTGCATGGAGGAAGTGGATGACGTTTGCAAACCATAGTCGCACCATTCTGAATGGCAATATTTCTATCAAATACCTTCCACACAAACTGGCAGCTTATAGCGTCATCAAAAATATTTGAAAGGTTCATTGGAGAAACTTCAGCAGTGAGAAGTATGCATGCAGAGTGACTAATTTATTTCTACAGCAACCTGTCACTGGCATCACATTTAATCAAGCCAATAAAGCCTATGTAGATCTGTGCGTCTAGATTCCAATAAAAATCAACTATGCAACTGTAACAACTTCATCTGGTCTTGAGACAGTTAAAATGCAAAATCCTGCACACTAGAAGATGTCAGCTATCCATGGTTGCTTCCCTGTTTTGCACAAACCAGTGCAGAGCCTCCACAATCTTTAAAATCAGTCTTCATGGGCAGATTGGGGTCATAATTGGGATTTAAACATTGTTGTGTGCTCGCATCTTAAGCAACACATGGTGGGGTTCTGGTGTGAGTGAATGAAGCTCCTGTTTTATCTAAACTTAAACCTCCTAATATAGCTAGCAGGAGGAAAGTACCAAGTACCACTTATCTGTCTGGACTACATGCAAGTCTCTCTGAGACTGGACATGGACCACTGACTCTGATCTCTCGAGATCAGCTTTGCCATGCTGGTTGAGTTTTTGCCAGCAGCCCTCTTACCGTGACCTCACCACACTGGGAAGTGGAAAGTAACCATTAGATGACATCTCTTTCCTTTCAGGCGTTACTTGTTGTTAAGAAATGTAGTAAAGACAGAAAAACATCATCTCAGCAGCCACAATTTTTTGTCAGGGTGCTACAGTATATGTGCTGTATGATCTATTTCTGCAAGTAAGGATATTTGGACAACCATAATCATTAATGTAGTAAGTGTGGCTCAATTTAGCAAACTGCTCTTTAACTTTTACAGTAGGGGTCTTATATGGAAGCAGAAAAAGGTTGTAATTATTTTAATTTTATGAGAAACTGAATAGCCGATTCTGAAAATTAACCATTATCATCATCACTTCATCTTTAATTTTGGTTCCTGAATTTCAACAATTCAATTTGAGCAACCTGGTTTTTGGCATAACTTGAATTTTTAAACCCAAAAATTACCATTTGACTTTAAGCAAATTGAATGTAGTTTTGCTTTTGTTTCGTTATTTAAATTAGACACTTGAATTTTCTTTGTGAAGCCTAGAAAATGATTGAAAATCAAGTTTTTAAAATTGCACAATTTGAAATTACATACTGGAAATTTCAAAGAGGAGAAAGGAAAACATATAAATTCAGATGGATGTTTTTTAAAGTAAAATATTTCAGTGCTATAAATTCAGTGGTATTAACGTACAATATTAAATATTCAGCAGAGACTGCATTTCACAATTAGATAGTCAGTTGCCTGTAAAAATTCAAATCCTTTTGGCCTTTCTTTGCTTCCATAGGTTTATGATGACTTATGGCTTTCCATGTAGCTGTGATGAACTTGTGTGTGACTGTGTGTAAGCCATACTTAGGCATTGTAACAATTTGAAATGGTATAAAACTAATATGACAGCTGTTTCTAGCGGTTTTTAACACTGCAGGGTTTTTATATTGTGTCGAAATGCATGAGGAATAGATATTCTAGGTCCTCAGAGTGTTGCATAACCAATCAATTCTACAGTCTCATGGTCTTATCTCAAATTGATAAACTTATCTTGAATTTAATCAACCCCTCAAGCAGTATTTCCTGAATTTTAAGCTTGTTTAGTCTTTACCCAAACTGTAGAGTTCAATTCAAACATTTCATGATACATATTTGGGTGGAAAATTTTCTAATCACAGGGATAATCCATAAATTTTGGGAAAAAAAAAAAAAAGTAAATCTGTCAACTGTGAGTACTAAAGCAAAAGTTGAAAATAAATAACTCAAGCCAACTGGATTAATTAAATCAGAAAGATATTTGGTGTGAGCAAACCTACTGTAGCGATTGCTCATCAAACGTTAAGTACCGCTGAGCTTCACTGGCACAGGTTCGATCTCTTAAGAAGTTTGTAAGTGAAGACACACAAATGTCTTTTACAAACCCAATTTAGAGTTTGTTTGTGTGTCCAGAGAGCTCAGATGTTTCTTATTTAATGACGGCAAAATAGTACATTCACCCTAAGTTACTCAGGGGAAATGTGGAGTGAAATTGGGTAAAGATTGATAGCTACTGCTGCTGTTGCTAAGGAACACTCATTAATTCCTCAAATCAGAGCCAGGTGCATGTTTAAAGCCGGTACTGCTTTCTCTGATAATCACAAAACTTCTGCAATGATTAGCTGTCCTGCACAATTACAGACTGACATGTAATACAGGTGCACAGTTTACAGGTGCACAATGGAAAGGGTTTGCCTTTTCATTTATGCTCCTGTTTATTGTGTGCTCTTTGTTGTTGTTTTTTTTTACAGATTTACACCCGCTACGGAAAGTGCTACACATTCAACTCGGGATTAGACGGCAACCCCTTGTTGACAACGTTAAAAGGTGGGACCGGGAACGGCTTGGAGATCATGTTGGATATTCAGCAGGATGAATACCTGCCTGTTTGGGGAGAGACAGGTCAGTGCAGCTTTTTCTGACATTTACGGTAACATTTGTATAACCCTTTTGTGAAAATCGCTCCATCTTGTTGGGTTACCCTGGAAATCCCAACTACTCTTCAAGTCTTTAGTCATTTCTGTAACATGTGGATGTTATAGAGATAACAAAATCCCCAGATTTCCCCAGGTCTTCTCATTCATTTTACTGCTAAATGTCTGCAGAATTTGCACTACACAGAAGTGACGTACTAGGATGTTTAATAGCACATTATTTTGATATGTTTCTCCAGGTCTACAATTGACATCAGGTCTAATGAATTGCATTCATTGACATATTGTCTTCAATTTATGGCAGACAACAACACCACTGTACACCGTACATTCATAAAGTCTACAGCATGTGATAAATCTTTGGTTGTAAATCTGTTTAATACCGGTCCACCACACTAACATATGAGTATCTCTCTGATAATAGCTTTCAGCATGGGGTTTAGAAGCACTTAGTATCAGTGCCAGAGCCAAAAAGCGGGTTTCCATAGGCGACCGTACTTGTTGTTACATTTTCTGGCGTGCTGTATCCACAGATGAGACCTCCTACGAAGCAGGCATCAAGGTTCAGATCCACAGCCAGGACGAGCCGCCCTTCATTGACCAACTGGGATTTGGTGTGGCCCCTGGTTTTCAAACTTTTGTGTCATGTCAGCAGCAACTGGTACCTAATGTTCAGCCTCCTCCCCTCCAACCTTGACCTTTTTTGCTCCGCTTCATTTTGTGTTTGTCCCCAAATCCTCGCCAGCCAGTCACAGAGCCTGGAGCAGAATCAGATCTTTGATTTACCTTGTGAGGGAAAGGTGCAGTTAAGGTGTTATATAAACACCCAGTGATTCTGGATACATGAAACAGAGGAATTATAGCAGCCAAGGGATATTAATAGAGCAGGGCTAAGTAATGATTAGATGCAAGTATACGAGCATACTGTGCTTATCTGAGCCAAAAGAACCTCAGACTATACAGCATGCAGAAATATCTGGCAGCTCTGAGTGTTTGTTTTACTTTTCATATTGAGCCTTCACTACTTTTAGCAGGGGGGAAAAATATAAATACATCTCATTTGAATGCTGTGAAAGTTGTCTCTAGTGGCGCATTCAAAGAGAAGGCAAAGAGAAAAACTGTGAGGAAGACTCTCACAGCCATGGACAGAAGGCTTTAATGATCAAACCATTAACTCTGATTAATAAAAAATAATATCAATGGAAGCAGAAAGGCCTATGGCAGGTTTGTTGACTGTAGAAAATTACTTCCTTGTCCTCAACTATCCCTTCACTGCCGTCGGTGAAGGATGAAAAGTAGCAACTATAGTCCGAATTGATCGGAAAGCCTGTTTGCCGGGTCATAACACTGAGCTCACATGGATTTCCTATCCAAATGTAATGAAACTGTACAGCAGTTATGTAATGTTGCCAAGACAACGGATTCAAATTGTGTCTATTTTGTCTATTCACTAGAATGGCACACAAGTCTCAGTCTTTTGATTTCCAAACAGAAACAGTGACAGAATAGGGAAATGACCTCTGACAAACAGAAACAGTCACGAGAAAATGGCGCTTGTGCCACAAAAGGATTTAGGCACATGTATTTTTGTATTGTACCACAGGCTCATTAAAATTTCTACCACATAATCAGTCCTTGTGAAGTCTTGAAGTAATGGCTACTCCAGCAGTTAATCAAATTAATTACTTGAGCAGTTAATCGAGCCTAATTTAAATGATTTTGCTCCTAAAGTTAATGGTCTTGGTCAGTTCATGAGCATGAGATAAATTGTCAAATAAAACCCTTGTTTTAGCAGAATAACATGGGATGACTGAGGCAGAGTTTTGTCTTCTAAGACACAGACACTTGGACACCACAAAGATGACAAATTTTATTTTTGGGAAGCGGTTTTGAAACTTAATATCTCTGTCTCACTGTCTCTTTCTCTGTACAAGTGTTGTAAAATGCTCCAAGTGTGCCATCATTCAGCCATCTCCGAGAAGTGAATCCGATCTATTAATCACCATCACAAAGTTTCTTCCTGAAAGCAAAAAGTGCACGGATTGCCATCTATAATCATGACACGAGCGCCCACACCAGTGACAGCTAAAAGACGTGTTTACGACCTAAAAGATGTGCTGAATTAATTAGTCGTTAAAGTCTGGCCAGAATGAATTTCAGTCAGTCTCCAACGGGTACAGTGACACTGCTCTCAGTGTAATAATAGACAGCTGGATGAAGCACTTATGATATCAAGAATTTTCATTTGTAAAGCTTCTGTCAGAGGAATTTAATTTTTAATAGGAGGCTATGACTTGAAGTTCACACCACCAAATTTTGGACTAGAATTATGCAATGGTTGAAAATGAGCTCTTCCCTCAAGCTTGAGTGGATGTGAGAAGAGAATGGCTGAATGACAACCCACCAGTACACCAATACTGCAAAGTTTTCACGCACCACTGGGAGTTGTAGCTGTTTTGTTGTTATACTGACAACAGGCTGTCTCTCTGTACGGAGGGGTTGACCACTGTCTGTCCCTTGCCTTGCTGTTGCTCCTCTTATTATTTTGATAATGATGTGGGCTGTGTTCCCTCACCCCTCGCCCTAGATGAGACGTCCTATGAGGCCGGCATAAAGGTACAGCTTCACACTCAGTCAGAGCCTCCTTTCCTCCATGAGCTGGGCTTCGGGGTCGCCCCCGGCTTCCAAACGTTCGTTTGCACCCAAGAGCAGAGGGTAGCGTATGACTGTCTGGGCTTGCTGCATGCCACAAATACTGTATTGTTAAATTTCTCCATACCCCTCATCAAGTTCCACGTTTTCATCTGCTGGTCCCCACCCCCCTCGAGGAATGGATCCATCTGCCCCCCCTCTGTGTGGCTGAAGCAACGACATGCAACAACATCTGCAGTCTGTCCTTGTCGTCATTGTCGTCTCTGTTTAATAGATATCAGTAAAGATCAGCTAATGTATTTCATTCCAGCTTTAAGCCATTCATCGGTATCTTCATCAAAGCTGTTGTTTGGCTTTACCCTTTCACTGCCACGTACAGTTCTGTTAACATTTTTTTTGTTCGTTTTGCTTTTACGTGTTCTCGGGGCGATCCACTGGACCGCTTCTTAATGTCATCTGGAGGGACCAGACAATGTGATTCATTAGGTTTTATTACCCGTGAGGACTCTGGCATCAGTTTGAAGTCTAGCATTTATTGCACTAGGGGTTTTATTTCCAGTGTAACTCCAGTTATGAGAGTCTGTAGGGCTAGAAATGGAGTTCAATAAAGGCTTAATAATGTTTGCCAATTCAGGTCCACTCCTTCAGTGAATTTCACTCTATCTCTGTCACTTTCTATTGACTAAATGACCATTAGATTGTCAGACTTAGCCTGGTTAGAGCCGGTGGAGATGATTGGGAATTACAGTGAGCCGTAATGTGACAACAGCAGCGTCATTTCCCTGTGATGTTTGTCAGGAAGAAGCCTTTGGCATTGAATGTTGGCCAGCTCCCATTGCCTGCAATTAGTAGCTATATGCTCAAATGCCCAAGCAAACATCGGTGGCCTTCATAAATAATTGGTTTGTTTTTGTCACAAAAATGAGTAGTAGGCATTCATTACCATAATATGGTGTAAACAAGACTTTGAAATCGTACGGAAAGTCTTGCTGGTGGTTAGATGTCAGTGTGTTCGGTGCACCAAAAAAAGAGTTTCTTTAAAGTGTTAAAGAGAGCTCTAAAGAGATCGCGCACACACACGGGGCACATTGCTGCAGTTATAAGACGAGCACCATGGGTCCAATGTTTAGTGTGAACCAAAACCTTAAAATTCAGGCATTTAATATTCCTCATTAGTGGATTCATTTAGAATTTCCTGAGTTACTCATAAATGTAATGACCTGCTCTTCACCTTTTAATGAGAGTTTTACCTCTAATGAGACTGCAAACTTCTACACTTCATCTTCACTTCATTGTTAAATTCACAGTGCTATGCAGTCGGGGGCTTAGATTAGAAAATCTAAATAGTTAATCAGCAATAAAACCACTTTTATAAGCTTCTAGAGAGTAGTTTATTCATTAGGACTTATTTATTTATTCAGCAAGCATTTACTGTAAAATGGGATGTAATGCTCTGTATAATGTCTTAGATTCAGTGCAATTCATGTATTTGTTCATTCGAAAACTGTAAAGTGCTTATTGTTCTGTTCTCAGGGTTGTAAAATTTGTCCATTGATTGTGGTGTCCTGTCTGAAACTACATATTTTACAGATTTTCTATTAAGCTTGTCTCTATTCCCATGGTATTCTGCTTCCTACCGGGGACTAGACCTGCATCAGTAATGTTCTGCATGATGTCTGCTTGCTGCTATTACATGAGCAATAATGTTGGTCTGACTGGACATTTTGTGCCAATATTGTCTCAGTGCACATTTTCATTTAAATGCTTCTATTTGTATTTTATTTTAATTTATTTTTTATGTTTGAGACATTTGTGTTGGGTTTTGTCAGCTTGTTGTCCTCTTTTGTACTTCAGCTGTACTGGGCTTGCATTATGTTATTTGTTGTAATCCTGTGTGCTGATATACTGAGGGAAAACATGTGCTGTTTGCTCTTTCAGCTTCAGTACCTCCCTCCGCCTTGGGGAGATTGCAAGTCTACTCCCATAGACTCTGAATACTTCTCCACGTACAGCATCACTGCCTGCCGCATTGACTGTGAAACCCGGTATCTGCTGGAGAACTGCAACTGCAGGATGGTTCACATGCCTGGTATGATTTCAGAAAGACTAAGGCCAATTACAAAATGTGGCAAATACCTGTATCCTCATGTAATATTTTGTATTATATGTGTAATTATTTTCACTTTTATGTTATTTCAAACAGGGACCTCAACAGTTTGCACACCTGAGCAGTACAAAGACTGTGCTGACCCAGCTTTAGGTGAGCCCACACACGTTATTGCATAAGTATTAATGTGATAGTTTTGCATTAATGTCCCAGTTCAACCATGTGTTCAGCAGCAGTGTCATGAGACTATCCCAGCCTTTAGATAATACCTCTGTAACTTTAACTTGAAATTACTTTAATCTCAGACAGTGCTGAAGCAAAATAATAAAGTAAAATTATTGTTTAAAAATTCCATTAGGAAGATTTGTGATGTGTCTATGCTTCGCTGATATCAAATAAATCCCATGGAGCTTTTCTCTCCCTCCTCTGTTTTATAGCTTCAGTCATTATTTGCTTTCATGGAAAGTGAACGATGGCAGCAAATGTAGTTTTTCTGTTGTGTGCAGAGATATCTTTAGCAGAAACTGAGAGCCTCTTTATGCAGGTTTGTTTGATTCTTCGCAGTGATCACAATATTTTGAAATGGCTTTGATCATCCACAGACTTTTTGGTAGAGAAAGACAACGATTACTGTGTCTGTCAGACCCCCTGCAACATGACTCGCTATGGCAAGGAGCTGTCCATGGTTAAGATCCCCAGTAAGGCATCTGCTAAATATCTGGCTAAGAAATTCAACAAAACTGAGCAATATATTGGGTAAGTATTATTTGGTAGCAGTCAGTTATTCAGATCTTAGCCTTTTTTTTCTTTTTTCTGTTGATGGATGTATGTACTGTGGCATAGCATGACCTGGGTCTCCATCGTTCACCTTCAATGTAACAATAATGAAAGATAGTTACACAGGAAATGTGAGATATCATTTGGTGTAATGTAATATAAACTCTAGTGGGTGTGCTCTTGTCTGTCCTCTCTCCAGAGAAAATATATTGGTCTTGGACATCTTCTTTGAAGCTCTGAATTATGAGAAGATTGAGCAGAAGAAGGCCTATGAAATTGCAGGGCTTCTCGGTAAGTTTCTTGCAGTTTCAGGTTCATTGTGACAGAAAAATGTGGTTGACCTCGGTATCAGCACTCTCCGTCGCACATTTCACATCGTGTGTTCAAGCCTGGTGCTTTGAGGTTTCCTCTTTGAACTTGTGAAACAGGCTAAACACATTTTCATAATCTGATGCTCTTGCAAGGGCAGCCGGATTGGGTCTGATGAGAAATTAGGGCTGGATGGACACTTTTGACAATTGTGCTCAGATTACTATGAGAGATACTGAATTAGAAGTGACAGCGCGGGGAATGGTTTCACACAACATTGTTCAATTACTGTACCTGCCCATATCTGTTAATCTCTCTCTTTTTAGGTGACATTGGAGGTCAGATGGGACTGTTTATCGGAGCCAGTGTTTTAACAATACTGGAAATATTTGACTACCTATATGAGGTAAAGTGATGGTTTTCACCAATTAAAACGTAAGCCTGTAAACACCAATTCAATTTATTCTTGTTCTAGTGTATATAAAGGCAAATAGCTAAGTGTAACACTTTATAGCTAATTGATTTTAGGTTTTACTCCATGTAAAATAAGTCAAAGATAACCTTTGAATATATTTGAACTGCTTGTTTTTAGTCTTAAAGGAATAGTTAGACATTTTGGGAAATTAGCCTTTTCAGATTCTTATGTCTGTATGGTAAATATGAAACTACAGCCAGCTGCCAGTTAGCTTAGCTTAGCTTAGCTCAGCTTAAAGACTGGAAACGGGGAAACATTTAGCCTGGCTCTGTCCAAAGGTAACAAAATCTGCCTACCAGCAACTCTAAAGTGCACTAATTAGCACGTTATATCTGGTTTGTTTAATGTGTACAAAAATCGAAGTGTAAAAATGTCAAGTTGTGGCTTTACGGGGGGTTATCAGACTATTTCCCTACAAGAAATAGTCCAACACATAACCTCCAGTAAAACCACAACTTGTATGTCTTGCATTTTTGTTTTTGTACAGATTAAATGAACAAGATATAACTTGTTAATTAGTGAGCTTAAGTGAGCTGTGTCCCCCTGTGTTGGGTCTCAATGCTAAGCTAAGCTAACTGGCTGCTGGCTGTAGCTTTATGTTTACTGTACAGACATGAGAGTGGTATCAATCATCTCAGCAAGAAGGCGATTAAGCATATTTCCCAAAATGTAAATGAATCATATTTGTACTGCTAATGTTTAGTCTTAATGTCACTGACCATGCTTTATTCCATCTCTGAATAATGTGTATCTGATGTTTTTGCATTTAGGTGTTCAAGGATAAGGTTTTGGGTTACTTCATACGCAAGAAACGACCACAGCGCTGTCAGAGCGACAATCTGGTAATTGTTGTCTCTCAGAATGCATTTGATTGAATGAAATGAATGTGATGTATTAGATGAGCTCAGGAATAACAACAATAACAGCAACAAAAAATGTCTGCTAACACTGGAAATGTTTTTAATAAACAGCACCAGAGAGAAAGCCACACCGCATTATGTCATCATTAGTTTCAATTTCCCAGGCAGAAATGTATTGTGCTAGAAAACATAATCATTAATAATACATCAACAGTGTTTTTATTGCACAGTATGAATGCGTAATCAGTGTATCTAATATTACAAACATACTCTTTATTTACATACTGAATATTATAGAGAAGCAGGATGAATTATTCCCTATGATGACAAAAATCTACAATACTTTAACAGAAGGAATGCAGAGGAGTATTTATAAGGAGCAAACTGACTTTGTAAGCCTCCTTTTCCAAGCTTTTTTGTGGTTTGTCAAGTGTTTTGCTACTTGAGTTCCCTTAAATTACAGTGCATGGACAAGTAGAAGTGAATTGCCTGACCTGCTCTTGATTAACTTTTTATCATGACTCATAAAGTGCTCTTACATTTAGAGGCTATAGCCCTTACCTTAGTAGATGCCACACACCAACTCACTTTTCAGTATTTACACAATATACAGTAGCTTCTCGATGTCACCCATAATCATGTAATTACAGCTCACTTAGTGCTGGAAAAGCTGTTATTGTACTTGGGTTTTACCGCTTTATGTCTGGCAGTATGATCAGAGGAAATTCAGAACGGATTCATGTGAGAGTAGAAGAGTGAGCAGAAAGCAGAACAAGATTAAGAGGTCTGGAGATTTTATTAACATTTCATGATCAACTCGTTCCCAAAGCCTTCAAGGCGATAAAACCCATTTTAACTTCAAAATGAAAACAAGAGTAATATGAGACATTTCTGTCCTGCCCTAAATCACAGCATTTTGTCAAGCCCTCCATTCCCCCTGTAGTCTGTTATGTAAGCTTTATACATAGCAGTTAACAAAATTATTTATAACTGAAATGCACCTTCTTAATAGCAGTAATCAGCAAATGTGCAGCACATACTGCTGAATCAAACCTTTACCAAAATAAAGCTACAGTTGAAGAACCATTGGTATACTCACTGTGCTGAAAATACTTTATTAAGATTAAGATTATTATTTTCAGACAAATGTGAAATTGATCATATTATTGTTTATGCTAAGCTTAAACGGTTTTTCACCTTCAGCTCTTGTGTGGATGGAGCATTACCTCTCTGACAGAACAAAGCGAGTATCTTCTCTGATAGCAAATAAATAAATAACTCCTGAGGAGTCCCACAAGGAAGTTGCTTGGGTCCACTTTTATTTAAAAATGTTTATCAATTATTTACCCTATGTCCTTAAAAATGCTCATTTAGTTATGTATATAGACAACTTAATTAGTATATAACATTAGTAGAGCCGAGAGACTATCTACATGTACATGTTGAGCTGCATACTTTTACAAAATGGTTGAAAATAATTAGTAATGAACATAGCTAAAGCTAAATGTATTATTATTCGTAGTAGTCACTCAGCTTAGTTTGTCTGTCTTCGTCTGATCATCACTGGTCACATTGTTTCTATGATAAGAAAGAATATTTGCTGGAAATGTCATGGCAGAAGTTCGGTCACTTGTTCTTTCATATCTCGCCCAGATATCTGTATACCTTTTATCTACACGGAACAGCAAGATGAGTTGTTTTGATATGATTGTTCTGTGTGATATGCATGAACAACCATCAAGACTAACTGGAGGCTAGTCAAACTCTGTTGTTCGTGCAGAAGGTATTTTGCAATAATACACCACACTTGTTCTGTGAAAAACAGTTTTTATCATAGTAATAGTAACACATGTCAAGTGAACACGTGTTGTCTGGTAGTGCCACGTTCTTGTATGACGAGAAATGTTTTCCATAGAGCATCTTCTGTGTGGAAAATGCTACCCACCAATATAAGACAGATCTAAATTCACTGAAACGCCTGAGAAATTTAAACTAAAATGTTCCTTTGTTCTGTCTTTTCTTGTTTATTTGATACTATTTGAATTTAATTTTTTATTTTCTTTATTATTATTTTATTACTGTAAGCCAACACTTGAAATAATGTTTTTTAAAACCTTTTTTAATAAGTTATCTAACTGCCAGTGTAACCACCATCAAATTTCTAAAATAATAATGAAAGTTTCCTTTCAGTACAAATAGGACTTAATTTCAAAATGTTCTTTCTAACACATGGGGGCCACTGGTCATGTCTTAAGTCCAAATAACAGCTAAAAGCCACTAATCCCTCTCTGCAGCTTATTGTAGGGGTGGAAGCACTAACAAAAGCTAAAACATTTCCTCTTTGCTGGTGCTGTTTTAATTAAAAGCATTTAAGCAGATTTTTGTTAAGTGCAGACGGTTTCTTTTGTCCCTGAGTATACTGTATCCACCAGTTTGCATCCAGCCTTAATTGGCAGAATCTTGGAAATGCAAGCTCTAATTCTTCGTTATGTGTCACACAAGCCCAAGACTTTTTCATTACCAGAAATTCGACATCACTGCCCCTTATTTTAATTCAAATCGGTGAAAAAGCCATGGGTTTGTGTCTGCATGTGGATTGTGTTCTTGCATGCTCAGTTGCCTCTGGTTCAGGATTTGGTTTGATGGCTGATGTGGAAGAAAAGACTAGAAGAAGTTGTTTATTCTCTTTTGTAGAAGTGGAGAGATATGTTCATTTAAGCAAACAGTCATGAAGGAGGTTATTTTAGTCAGTCAGGTGTCCGGTTTTTGGAGGATCAGTTTTGAGAAATTAAAACTGGCAGTAGAATTATTATCAGTATTTAGTGGACTGATATTTACAGTATGTCATGCTTTTACTGGAGTCTTACATAGTGTGATATTTACTGTATTCTGCCCCATTCATATCATATGTTCACCTGCTTACAATAAACCATCCTTTTGTACTCCCTTTTTCTCATATTCAATAACCGTTTTTCAACTAGTCCATTGTCACATCTCCACTCAAACAGCCCGACAATAAAGTAATGCATTTCATGATTTATTAGACTCTATTTTAAGTTTGACTTTAATTCTCTTCAATGATCGTCAACACTTCTGGATGACAGTAATTGTCTTTTGTTTTTCCTACTTATTAAAGAAAACTCAGATCTTGAGTCAGATCTTGTGAACATCTTCCTTCAGTACTTTAATATCACTGAGGGGAAAATGCGCTCTTGCAGTATTCCCTCGCAATTTTAACTTTTAGCATTTGCATTGTGTTTTATTTTCATTTCAGTCACCCTCACCCATCTTTCTTTTCATCATGTCTATTCCAGGAGTTTCCAGAGAACCCAACCAGCCCTGGTGTCACGCCTAATCATGCCCCCAGGTAGCACACCCCATTGATAATAGATGCTCCCTCCCATGCTGTCCCTCTCTTTCATACATACTTGAAACCATCTCATACATCATTTCCTCAGTGGCTACAAATGATTTGGCTAGCTTTAGTAGAAAGTCAACAAAAAGAGGGGTGATTATCCATCTGCAGTGAGCATTTTAATGTCTGCCGTCATGTCAGGACAAGTTAGTTTGGTGTTTCTGCATTTATCGGCTCAACAGAAAACACAAGTTGGTTGGATTCTCCAAGTGCATAAAGATCTGACTCTCTGCACTATGCAAAACTTGCTCCTTCCACTTAATAATGATGCTTTCTTTCCCATAGGATAAAGCGCAGTACTCCTGTGAAAACAGATTACATATTTATTGAATTGTTGTACAAAAAGCTGAACCACATGAGATCTATTTGTTTCCCTGCAGCACAGAGGTCCATTTAGAGGCAATGCATTCGAGGCTTGTGCCAGATAACATCACTAGATGCACTACTTTGTGATGTTATCACAGGTCTGCATGCAGTGAATTTGCTCAAAATATAAATGGTTCTTTGTTTGTTGAAATAGCCATTTTTGCGAATGGGACTACCAATGGTTGTTATCCACACATCAGCAGTTATCTAATCAGCGAGCACCTTTTGCACATACAGGGAAATGCAGACATATGTGGATGTTTCAACTTCCGTAACTATAACAATTTAACATGCTAGTGTAAAAACAGGACTAAAAATATGCTGTTTTCTTTCTCTTCTCCCTCCTTTCATTCATCTTTTCCCCACCTTCCCCTGATTTTCTTTAAACTCTCTTTTCACTACGTGTGAAACATATGCGATGTGGCTGATCTTGGAACTTCCAAATCTGTTGTATTCATCACCTCATCATTGCCCACATATGTTTCTGTCATTCACCGTCCTCGATTATATATCCTATCTTTGTGTCTGATGCGTTAATAATCATCAACCTAATCCTTTTTTCTGTTTTTTGCTCAATTTCTTCTCGCCACATATGATGTTTTTTTTTATTATTTCCTCCGCGTCCCTCCATCGTCCCGGTCGCTCTCATTTTACCTGTGGCTCATTTCTTTCCTACATCATCATCATCATCATCATCATCATCATCACTCCCTTCATCGCCCCTCCCTTAACCCGGTTGAACTCGTCTTCCCTCCTTCCCTTCCCTCTGTTTTGCAGAGCACCTGTGACACCCTCCGGAGTCACTCGGACAGTCTCGGATTCACGCCGAACATGTTACCTCGTCACCCGACTCTAGGCAACTTTGAGGAGTTTGCTTGTTGACAACATAAAGTAGGGGTTGGGGGTGGGGTGGCACATCTGGGTACTTGACAGCAAACTGTGAAATAATGTATGTATTTAACAGAAAACGGTTGAGTGTATAACTCAAAAACGTATAGAATAGAATTTATCAATGCCTGAATAGAAATAGAATACTATCATCAGAAGAAAAAGAGACCACTTCCAAAACAGAACTCAGGTTTAACTGCCATGTCAAGGCATCAGTGTTAATTTATTCATGTTTCATTTTGTGGATTTGTTTTTGTTATGCGGTCACTTTAGAGTATACAATCAGTGAAGATAAATGTGTCCCAAAATAGGGTTTCTGACCTGTGTTGAGATGAGTTACATAGTACTATTGTGCTAGTTTTGCTGTACATCAATCCAAAAAACAAACAAACATGGAATACACATGGATTGATCTGTGTAGCATTGCAGTTTCTTATCAGTGTTACGCCTCCAGCATCTAACCAATGCTGTATCGAGTGACCTTATACTTGTCACCAGTTTGAACAGGAGAGCCTTTTTAGAAATCTGCTCGACCTTAATGAGCTGATTGTTGGTTAAAAGAGCTGCTCATACCTGAATCAAAACACTAGACAAGTGCTGAATGTTGCCTTTTGCTAATATGAGGCTTTGAATTGTCTCATTAATTGGACGACTGTGCTTATTCAATTTAAAAACAGAAAAGGAACTTGATTATTTGTATATATGCAAGTATCTAGTTTTCTTCCATGTGGATCCCAGGACAACGGAAACCACCAAATTGGATGCTTTTATTAACTTTAGTCACTTTCTACATACAGTAAGGGTCATAGAAATAGAGAGTCAGGAGGCCAAAAAAGGCTGTTGATTGTTTCTTCATATAGCTGACATTTCAATTTTCAGTATTTTCCCATTTTTTGGATAGTGTTGCTGAGCAGACTGTCAAAAGAATAAATGCTAGCATGCAGCTTGCTGTAAAAGTTGGCCCTTTTTTACACTGAATTCATTAGAAGAGAAACAATCAGGCTTTCATTTTTGCCTTTTTTAAAATAATTCTCAGCTATGTTTTTTTCATTACTGTGTCTTAAAGGCGTTCATCAGCACAATCCCCTGTGATAGTAATCTATTCTCTATGGAACATAAATAGAGTTTAAAAGGCCTGATGGTGACATTCCTAAACTTGACAGAAATTTGTAAATACCCGCAATCAAATGCCATGAAGAAATTCTGTACCGCTCATGTGAGACATTGGTCAAATATATACTGTATATCTATATATTTAGATATATCTATATAGATATATATAGATAAAACGTGTTTCTTCTGCTCTTACACCAGAAGGAATTTGGACTTTCTGTCTGGGTGGGCCATAAGTGTCTTTGAGTTTCCGGTGATTATTACGTGACTGACAACTAAATAGACTTTATTAGATACAAGAGAATTGCCTCAAAACATCGAAACCACCATGCACCTCAGCCCCATTCAGTTCAATTGATTTATAAGAGAAATGCATTGTACAATTTTACCATTGTGTCCTTTTATTATTATTATTATTACCCACAACATGTAATAAGTCACAAATAACAGTTTGTGATGTATAAATGATCAAGTATAATAAACTCTATATTTACCCATCTTACTCACGTACACAACTTCTTCGTGTGAGTCTACTTCCTCTATTGTTAACGTTCACTCCTTGACACTACAGTTATGGACTTGTAGGCACATATCCTCACTATAAATACTTTACTGAGAATCCATTTTTTTTAAATGTGAAACTTTCAAGTATAATGCCAATCAAGTAAGTGGTGTTCATAACACTGTAGCTTTATTACTCTGTTGTCTGTGTATTAGATGACTGTTGATGTGAAGCACAAACCCTTGGAGATCAGCCATCACTTGAAAGCCAATGACCGGACGTCTAAGGTTGTGACTACCTTTTATGGCTCTAGTTTTAACTACACACACTGTTACACACTGTGGTGTGTTCACTGCTCCAGCATTAACAGGAATAAGAGAGCTTACCTCGTGAAGAGACTTTATCCAAATGGAAATTTTACCTTTCAGGAAACAAAAAAGGTGAATCAGTGGCATTGTGTCATGAGCAAGAAGTGCACTGAATCAGATACAACTGTTATCAAATTAACATAAACAAAATACATTTAATTTGGGAACTCCATTTTCAATTCATGACGTATTCAACAGCTGGAATGGATGTAGACTGAACAGCTGCCAGCTGCAACACAGATGTATGATATGACGATTGTATATTAACCATCATTAGCCAAATAAAGGGACACACATGCCGATTCATGTTACACAATGATGCTATTCTGATGATGCTGCATTGCCATGATGATTTTGAGTGTGCGTGTGTGCATTTACCGCAAACTGTGGATGAAGAATTTGTGAAAATGTCCTGGGTCTTTACCTCTCTCTCCCCACCCCCTGCCTTACTACCAGTCAAAGAACAGCAGAGTGTATGTGAACTGGCAGAAACTATTACCTAACTGTTTGTGGTCATTAAATAGTCCTCAATTGATATTTACTGCATAGTTATGGATAAGCAGAAAACAAGTATTCTATATATTTCTGTCACCCAACACCTAGATTTTAACTATTTTATTCTTACAGTTAATAATTTATGTCACATCACCCATTTTCTTCCTTGCATGACCATTGTGTATTCCTATTATCTCTGGTCTCTTAATGTAATCTTAGCCATGCTATTCATTTTGTATGGTCCAAAATGTATTTTTGGAGCCAGATGAATCAAAATGGTGTTCTCCACATCATGTGATACAACGTCCTGAATCTTTATAACATAAAAATCCTCCTCAAACCAGGCTTGGGATCACGCAACACTCAACAAAAGAAAGATATTATGCAGATGTGGAAAACACAGCAATATCTTTCTATAAATTTTTATGGATTAAATAAACAATGTGGCTTGAGGTGAAACTAAAATGTGCCTTCAAGACTGGTTCTTACAAGTAACAAGATTTTCATGCGCACAAACATCTGTGGAACTGAACTTGTTTCATCTGGCTCTACGTGCTTTATGTGCATTTTATTGTAGATATGTGATTTTAACTCTGAACTGTACATTAAATAGTTAATACACACTTCACTATGTGTAACGTAGTCAGTCTTAAGTCAAACTGTCATGAGCGATTCATATGACTTTACTGACAAACCAAACTGCGTGCCAGTTTAAATGCCCTGAAAACACATTCTCTTAATCACCTTCTCACTATGAGCGATGGGATCCTACATGAAACACTAAATCATCTGCTACAGTTAAAACAGTTTCGGTTATTTGACATGAGAGATGTGTTTTTTGAGTGAGCTCTTCTCATTGGTTAGGGTGGGCGGGGCTCAGCTGGAAACAGCGATGTGTCAGAATTCCACCCACCAATCAGAATTTTGCAACATTTGAATAAGAGTGTAATAGAGTTCTGCAGGGATGTTGTATTTTTGTAGGCCAGCCCAGAAGTTAGCATCGCCCTGGTTCCCTCCACAAAAGCCAATGGGATTTCAGATTATTGCAGAAAATAAGATGTGTGGCAAATAAAAGTTTATGATATGTTTTGTTCAGCAAGATAATCTTCACAAATGAACACCACTTTTAGCTACATTGACCAAAAAAATTTAAAATCTCAAACTATTTAGTAGGTGTTCTGGAGCACATG
The DNA here is from genome assembly GCA_002120245.1 of Maccullochella peelii. Classification (NCBI taxonomy): domain Eukaryota; kingdom Metazoa; phylum Chordata; class Actinopteri; order Centrarchiformes; family Percichthyidae; genus Maccullochella; species Maccullochella peelii. The sequence continues at coordinate 48,808 of LKNJ01000774.1, forward strand.
ATCTTTCTCAGCAGATTGAGTTTGCCCAGATTATTTAGTCAACTACCCTTTCCAAAGTCAGGAATTAATGTTTAATGACATTTTCTGAACCACATGATAAAGTGCTCAGAAACAAATATAAATCATCTACATTTCCATGACAACTGGGCAAAGTCCATCTGATGAGGAAGATCATGTGATCTGATCAAAAGGTCCAGAACTGCTACTAAAAGGACCTTTAGGTATGACAGTTTTGTCAACTACTGTTTCCAAGGTCAAGAATGAACTTCCAATCTCAAAAGCAAACATGTATTTATGTCCACTTTACTGAATACTGAGTCTTATTGGCTGAAATATACACAAAAAGAATCACAGACATCTGTCCCAAGATCTAACAGTAAAAGCAAATATGCTAGCAAAGTGCAAAATCCAATCATTAAAAATTTAAATTTAAGATAAAGTAACTCTACAGCAGTTTGTCTGAAATGTCCTGTCATCACAGTATAATGAAATACTGAGAGCAAATGCTTTTGTGTTTTTTTCATTATAACTTAATCCACAAACACACACAACCTTCAAACATTTTAAACCCTAAAAAGAGCCTGCTAAATGCTATAGATCTGAGTATCATTAAATCATTCAAAAGGAGACTTTCTGTACCAAATGAAGTTGTTCTACATTTAAACGATTGCAAAAACATGAGCAGACATTCCATCATTAATAAATACATGCATCCATTATCTTGTCTTACATCAGCAAAATGAAAATAAATCCTTTTCTTATTAACACAGCTACTTCAAACACAACTCATTATGTAGGCTTTTATAGGATAAGTAGCACTGTAACAATCTGGAGTAAAATGACACTGCAAGCTGTTAACCATGTTAATGTAATAAGTAATAAGTAACCAAAATGGAAACCGCTAATGGTGCAAAACAACCACTATATGAAAATACAGATTATCAGTGGATTATCTGGATTTTTCTGGATCTCTTATTTAACTATTACAAAAGCATTTCAAAAAAGCTAAAAGACATTAGTACAATAATGATAAAAATGATACGAAAAAAAAGCAATGTGTCACTAATGGTCCACTAGTCATATATATTTGTTGATAACCGGCTATAATCCTGGCTGTCAGTGTTAAACATATTTAATAATTTGGATAACTAAACGATTTAAAATAAAACTGTCACAAAGTGCACCAAGACAAATACAAAATGGGAAATAAAAAGCCTGAGAAAAAAAAGAAAATTATAAATTAACTTCCCATGCTATTATACAATCTTGGCATAGGTAGTGGGACAAAGAGTCATACTGTTGGAACTACTGTTAGAAATCAGTACTACAAGTCTGTAGTCTGTTCTAGTCTAAAAAGGTAGAAAACTAAAACAAATGCTACAGTGTATTTTACAGGTCTGTAATTGCCTAATAATTTCTTTGGGAGTTTCCAGGAAAGAAGTTTGTAATTTGGTACTAATTACAGTGAAAATAGAGACAATGTTCAATTGGTACATTTCCGATTAATAATGTTGAATTAATAGCTAGTGTAACCTCGAGAGTCTTTTAGTCAGTGCAAAGCAGATCAGCTGAACATGCAAAAATTTGAAATTTGTATACAGAGAATTTTCCAATAGTTTCTCATAATAAGTTATAAATCAGTACCAATAATTAGTACCAAATTACATACAGTAGTTCTATAATTACAGACTTTTAAAATAAAGTAACAAAAAAATAACATACAATCCTAGAAAGAAAGATACATTGACTGAAGCCTTTACAATGTTAAAATTAATCAATCGCTTGTGATCCTAAAACTGTTACTCTGTGGTCTCCAGTAGAGCCAACATATGCTCTAGCTGATATTAACTTATCACAGATGCAGCAGTACCGGAGTATATTGCGGCTGCAACAAACTGCAGTACAGAAATGCCAGATATGCCACATATACCTCAATCACAATTATTTAATAATCAAATTTAAGTGATCCTCATCAAAAATGTTTATGCTTTGTGTTTATGGAACTAAACTCAAATATCAATATTGGTATTGGCATTAAAACTCCTTTATTGGTCAGGCTACAGTCTCCACTGATGTTAAGACTTTTATTAATGGAAGAAAATTGGCAAAACTGCTTTGCAAAACACATCACAATAGGAACAGAAACCATAATGTTAGAAAGGCTGTTTGGGTAACTGATGCAGTGTGTGCCAACACTCTGAATTTTAGGTATCCAGTAAGAATTCACCAAATGAGATCCCCACAGATTCAAAAGGGCCTTTTTTCATTCATGATCAACCACTTAAAAGTCGAAAATAAACAGCACGTTAATTTTGGTCTTTTGGAGCAGAGGGGCTTCTCGCTGACATATCCACAGGTATAAAATGTTTTCAATGCAACACATAGTGCACCCTCCACGTTAGTGCTAATTAACTGGGAGGCGTATATGTACCAAATTAAACAGGCTTCCAACTTAAAAGAACCTAAAACCTTGCAGAGCCACAAGGAGTGTGTTCCACACAGAGGCACAGCAGAATTAAAGCAGGGGAGTGTTTGAAAACCGGTGAGGGATTTGCTTTGTTGGGGCCGATCCTATCGACCCAACAGAGTGAAGGATGATTGATTCTGGTGGCCAAGGTTCAGCGAGAGGCAATTTATCGTTTAGGGCGGGCAGAAATCGGCAAAGTAAGGGTGCTGCAAGGCCTCTTCTGCAGAGATCCTCTGGACAGGATTACATTTCAACAGGTTCTGGGTGAGATCAAAGGAAACATTTTAAGAAGTGAACAGCAATATCAAATTTCATGCAAGCAAAACTGTAGCTGGTACAACAACTACAACAATTGGTGGGTCATTTCAGCTAAGTACTGAACTATTTGCACAATTATAAAATAACATTTTCATTGACCACAGATGTAACAATGTCTTCTTGATATTTGAAAATATTACTGCATACCCATTTTTCTGAAATATGAAAGGCAAGTTGAAAGTGAAAGTACCTGGAGTAGATCCCGTCCTGTGCTACTTAGTTTGGGGACCACATTCACCAGTGAGGTGGTGGCTGGATACATGGGGTATGGCTGCAGGTAGAAAGACAAGCAGCAAAGAATAGAAAATCAGTAACACATGGTGTATACTCCATCCACTGTGGCTCTTACAAAATAAATGACATCAATAATTTACCTTGTAATCGGGGAGTTTCGTCATTGTCTGCCACTGTTCTTCAGTCGGTGTTCCCAACAATGTACCAAGTGGTTAAAGAAAAACTTTTTGCAACAGAGAGATGTGTCCAACCTGTTAAGACTCAGTTTGTAAATAATTGATCACATAGTAGATCAATAGTTCTGCCTGAACAAACCTCTGTGGTCTCAGAGTCCCACATACCAAACTGTATTAGCAGAAGACCCGTTTTGTCAATACCCACCAAGTGAACAAAAAAAGATATCTGAAGATTCTTTTCAACTGGTCGTCCACATCGTTCCCGGGGAATAAAGGTCTTCCCGCATTTGCCAGCTCTGAATGAGACATGGAATCAAAATGAAACACGATTAACATTTTATATATGGTTTGGTTATAATTTTATTGTCATAAACAACCTACATATAGCTAACCCTAACCCAAAAAAACCAGACATAAAACATGGACACGCATAAACACAAAAAAAACTATAAACAGGAACAAGTGTCGAAATAGAAGCATGACAGGATAAAAATACTAAAATTTAAAATAATATATACCCATTATACAAGTTGTACATTTCTAAAAAATACATTCACTCATCTCTCCTCTTACCATCTTATTAAATAAAAACTTTTTAAACCTGCTTTTAAAAACTGTATTAGATTCCAAAGATCTCACACCATCTGGTAAGCTGTTCCAAATCAAAAGGATTTAGCACCAAAAATGCCATATCTTTGAATTTTGACACCGTCTAGTATTATACCTATGCTGTTCTCTAGTATGCTCAAACACCGGTTAATAGTCTGGATGTTTAGGCATTTATACAGACAACTTGCAAGTTACTGCACTCTGTGTAGTGTGATTTAAAGTGCCCTGTACTTATTAAACAGTGTCCTAGTCACACAAGACAAGAATAGAGTAACTGATATCCTCATTTATGTCAACAATTATAAACAAACCTGCAAATATGCATCCAGCAGACCACATGTCAATTGAGGTAGAATAAAGTTTTGCACCAAATAGCACATCTGGAGGCCGGTACCACAGTGTCACCACCTGCGTACAAATCACAGGGTCAAGTGTAAAAATTAGACCAATTACACCAATTATCACAGTCAAACTGGTGTTAACTCTTGGGTGGGTGTTATTTTGTACTGACACTGAGTTCACAAAAGAATGGATTTGGCAGCACTGTCACTAACGATAAAGTCTTACAAACTTACAGCCATCTGGTTTCCTTGTTGACATTTTAATAAACTGCTGCTTTGTCAAGTGTCGACTGTTTTATAGACATTTTTCCAGGTTATATTAAAATGTGTTTGGTGAAGTGCACTGAGAGTATAAAGAATAAAATGAAACTATAGAAAAGTTCTCCTTTGCAGAAAGAATGTGTGGGCTGACTGTAAGCAGTTGGAATAGATTCCGCTTAAAAAGTTGAAAAGTTCAATTCAGTACAGATGTTAATTATGTGACCATCTGCTACAGAATCACTACTAACTTTTCATAAGTCACTTTTAAAGAGAAAAGGGTAACATTTGTGGATCCTCCAACCAGAAAGACACAGATGTGCTTTAAGCTGCTAAATAATTGGAAAGCGTCACATATTGAGTCATGACCATTTGTAGCGTTCATTTTTTATTTTATTTACAATGTTCAAAAAAGTGACGCACAAAGATGACATAGACTGAGCATATTCTAACGCCTTGCACTGTGTTTCAAAGCAGCCACCCACCTATGGGTTGTGGGAGATTTTTTTTATTAATATGGGCAAATGGTTGTATGGAGTAGAAGAAGTAGCGTGGGGAACTCTGCATAATGCACGTTTCTTGCATAAAAAAATTATTTTGCACCTGAACAATACCTCTGTTACTGCTGCACTTAAACTTGGGGTTGCCAGAGAAGGAGTTTTTAGAAAAATTTTGTTTGTCACCTAAGAAAAAGTAAGAACACTGGTGAACTCCATTCTGAATCATTTGGCTGGCAATAATGCTGATAAATTAAACAAAATCCCCATACCGTCATCATCATAAGAACCTCACTGTATTTAATTTATGCTGCATGTACTACATACAGTATATCCATGTAGTGTGAAATAACTGTAGGATCATCCATTCCTTCTTGCTCTGGTCTCAGGGTAATACATCTTCTGAAATGAAATGACCTTTTAAAATGACCTTTCTTCAAATTCTCAATGTTAAACTCTGTTCCCCTCTAGCTTTTCAGATCAGTAGTGTCACCCTGGGTCAAGTGCCCCCTCGTGAGATCAGGCTCGCCGGGCTGTTAGGTCAGCCGACCAAAACCACTAAACCTATCCGAGACTTGCCTGTCATTTCTTTGATAGCATCAGCAACAACAACAAAAAAATCAAAAATCAAAACACCACTTAAACCACATGCTGCTGAGTGTTCCTCTCTCTCCCATCATAACTTTAACGGCTTAACTTCAGGACCTCAGAGAAACAAATTGAAGCCGTCGACTGTTCACACAAATAACAAGAGAGCAAATAAGTGTATTTCAATAGCCTAAAACAGATTTTGTGGAAGAAGCCAAGCATCTGCCATTGTTGTTGCAGTTTGCTAGTTACATGTTATTACTGTGCCATATTTTAATTACTTTTTATGCTGAGATATATATTTTTAGGTCATGTCGTCCAGCCCTAAAACAAAGCCTGAAAGCTCAATTTATTGATATTGATATTGTTCGGTTTTAAAATTAAAAAAATATTTTTTAACACAAGATTTGGGACCGTTTGCGTTGGCTACACAGACGCAATACAACTTATATAAAAGCCTGGATTAAAGAGCACAAATCTCTTAATATTTTTAGTTGGCACCCAATTTAAAATCCTTCAATGGCAGTCAAAATGTTCAGAAATCTCTTTAAAATACTGAATTTGCCAAAAAATCTATGCAATTTCACACAGGTGTATACATTTTAAGATGGAAGAAGTCTGTAATTAGCACCCGCTGTGGTAATGAAGTACAACCTACCTCTGCTGAGTAACACCTCACAGGGATGCCAAAGGCTCGAGCCAACCCAAAGTCAGCCAGCTTCAACTCCCCATTCTATAAAGAGACACGAGTTACCAAATCTTACCAGAAGCTACTGACACAGACTAATAAACTACAGCCTCTACAGTGGATCAGATTTAGCTATACATTTCACACACTGTTACTGATTTACTGGTCTGCTTCCTCTTGGTTTCAACATTATAGACGTAATATACCGAGCCAAATGATTTACATCATACAGTTATCGAATATTTACCAGCCTTCAAGTCAATGCACTTATACACTCACTCTGTTTATGAGGAGATTCTGCGGCTTCAGATCTCTATGAAGAACGTTTCGACTGTGACAGAAAGCAAGGCCTTTCAACAGCTGGTACATGAAGGACTGCATCAGAGAGAGAAAGACTGAGTTTAGAGACAAAACAATCTTGCATGCTGTCATTGGTTAAACTCTCTTCATGGGTTATCCAGGATGTGTATCTCTTACCTTCACCGTTTCAGGATCTAGATCCCCATTGCAGCTGTCAAAATACTTCTTCAAATCCTGCAGTTGATAAGAGACACACATTAGCCTTAGAAGGTACACATTAAAACATACTGTAGTTTTGGGATGACTATCTTACCTGATCACAATATTCAAAAACCAAGGTTAACTTCTTGTCACTGTGCAATACATCATGTAGTCTGGAGAAGACAGAACAGCTTTAAGTTGATGGTTGTTGGCAACAGGGTTAAATGCAAACTGCTTGGCATTTTAACTCATCAGACAAACAGTGAAACACTAACTGTCATTCCCACATAACATGTTACATTCAGTTTAGGCAGCAGACTGACCTGACAATGTTTTTATGCTTTAGTTCCTTCAGAAGACAGATTTCTCTCAGAGCAGAACTTGGCACCCCCTGAAAGAAATGACACCCACCTTGATTGATTAGCACTAGCTTGCTAACAACTTACTAGCAAATAATGCAATGAAAATTATGCTATTCTGAAAACATACCTCGTCGTCGTCGTCCAACCTGACCCTTTTCAAAGCCACAATTTCGTGGGTTTCTCTGTTTTTAGCCTTGAAAACGGTTCCATACGTACCTACGGATAGATAACGATAAGTTAAATCACAGTTATCGTACTGATGAATGACATAGCAACGTTAATAGGTCCTAACATTAGCTAGCTACCTAGCTAGCGTTAATACCGTAAAAGCTGGCAGACAGAAATCTTCTGACAGATCTTTTCACTAACACATATTAGTGTAAGTAAAAACTGTATACACACCTTTTTATACGGTTAACCAGGGAATGAATTAACGCAGACACAACGCTAGCTAGCTAACGTTAGCCCTGCAACTACATGAATGCTAATTTAGCAAACCAGGCTAGCTAATATAAACTTTATAAAAAGCTTATGAAACTTACCCTCTCCGATTTTTTCAAGCTTTTCGTATTTCTGCATGTTTGGCCAGTGAAGCTAGCCTTGAACAAGCTAGCAAACCAATGACTGATTAAAGCCCCAAATTGGGGTTAATAGTGATAGCGTTAATGCTAGCGTTAGCTTAACGCTATATCTGCACTTGCTGCTCCTGGTCGGTCTGCAGCAAAGCTTGTCTTGCTGGTCATCTAGAGGCCAAAAGATAAATTGCAACACCCTTGAAACCCAGAAGATCCCAAAACATTGCTGGATGTAGCAACATCTTAGTAGCATATGCAATTTTTTGTTCTTTTAAGACATTGTATGACAGACTATGTTTGAAAAAGGAATGTAAATGACTGTATACAGAGGGTAAACTAGTTCACACTAGTACCAGATTCTCAGACTCTTCAACTTGACCCACATACTGCAGTCAAAGATAACAGCTGTGCAGGATGTGTATACTTACTGTAGGGTATGTGATATCTTAAATGTGTTTCCCTTACTTAAAGTGATCATTTGTAATATAATCTCAAACTGCAAATGGATTCTACTGGGAAGCTGTCAGACTATATGTTAGTGTACTTCGATTTATTATAGACAATCTAATTTGGCTGTTTAATGAGTAAACATTATTTTAAAAGGATACAAATCTTCGCTTTTTACTTGTCCCATTTGGCAAATGAGCCCATAATACAATTAATGAATAGTGATGGCAAATGTTCACCAGCGCGCAAGACTTTGTGTCAGTGCTCGAACTGCACAGACACACAAGGAATGGATAAAATAATACCACATCAAAAAGAGACATTGAAGTCATACTCCACCCAAAATCTTTTGGGTGGGTTAATACCTGTGTAATACTGGTGCCAAAACAGCAGTTCCTCCCCAGGTACCACATCTTAACAGAATGGATGATTGTGGGGAGCAACTAAAGCAGAGTGGAAATTACACTTCTGCTTTCTTTATCCTTCAGTGAGCTAGAAGATTTTAACTAGTTTTAAGAAATGACACTATCCACAAAACATATACTGCTCATCATTTGGGTTCAATGTTTAGTTTCTTAAACACTGTATTTGTGACAAAACATTTAAATTCAGTGTGTTGTGATCCACAAAAAAGGCAAAGGATACAGTAAACTCTCATTAAAACAAAGTTTAATAATTTTTTCTACCACATTAAAATGTATCATTCTATACAGGATAAGAGAAAACAGTGTTATGAAATTCCCATTTAGTTAGATACTATACAGTAGTGTAGTTTGTTCATCACAGGCTGATCCTGTTGGTCCACTTATACATTTACATACATAAATTTGAGAGTTTGTCATAAAACTAGACAGAGAGCTGGTAGATTTACAATACATGTTTTACATAATTTATCTTTTCAGGCAATCCTTTCCCATGAATTTCATTAAAAAGAAATTCCATTACTCATTGTAGTCTCATTGTAGATCTACAGTAAACTAGTTTTGGTGTGTTCATTTCTGCCCCTCAGCTCGTTGCCTGCGGATCAGATCAGAGTAAAGCCCTCCTTTGCCCAGCAGTTCCAAGTGAGTCCCAGCCTTAAAAGAAAAGAGGAAGCTGTTAGATATAATTAAAACTTATATTACACAGTCAGTACACTGAGATGGAAGCAACCAATATAGCTGTATGAACTAAATTCTTGTCAGTGCTTCTTTGAACTTACAAGGTAGTCTAATAAATTAGCTGAGACTTTCAACAGGAGATAAGACTAATACGTCCATTTTTCTGAATACTCTGCTGCCTCACCTCCACAATACGGCCATTGCTCATGACACAGATGACGTCAGCCCCTTGAATGGTGCTCAGCCGGTGGGCGATGATGAGCACAGTGCGACCTGTTGTGGCCCTATCCAGAGCCTCCTGCACCACTCGCTCGGATTCTGCATCCAGGGCGCTGGTGGCTTCATCCAGCACCAGGATGCTGGGGTTCTTGATCAAGGCGCGGGCGATAGCAATGCGCTGTTTCTGGCCACCTGATAGCGTCACACCTCGCTCACCTGGGTTTAAGAAACTGAGAGCTTAGTGTTTCAATGTCACACAAATTTTTATGTTTGTAAATGCGTAAACAAGTGCACGTACCAACCACAGTGTTATAGCCGTCTGGGAAACCTGTAATGAAGCGGTGAGCATTGGCTTGCTTGGCTGCATTAATGACCTCAACATCTGTGGCCCCAGGCTTCCCAAAGCGTATGTTCTCCATGATAGATGATCCGAACAAAACTGGCTCCTGCGGAGATACAAAGTGAAAACTGGAACAGCTACAAATTGTTTGTAATTAATAGTTTATTAAACTGACTAATTATTCATATATGTATTTTAAAAACTGGGATGCATTAATGATGAACAATCTCTACCTGATTGATAAATCCAATGACTTGCCCCCTGAGCCAGGACAGATCAAGTGTTCGAATGTCGAGTCCGTCCACCATGATTACACCACTGGTCGGGTCATAGAAACGCTCCAGCAATGACGCCACCGTGGACTTTCCTAAAATGTATTGGATTAATCATTTATAGGCTCGCCACCACGTTGTTTACATGTCACACATTTACAATCAGAATCATTAACTAAGAAATTACCTCCTCCAGATTCTCCAACAATGGCAACAGTTTTACAAGGTGGCAGCGTTAAGTTGAACTTCTTCAAGATCTGATGGCCAGGTCTCGTTGGATAGCTATGAATATATATATATATATATATATTAAAAAAATCAATAGATAGTATCCTCCAATATTTATTTTCAGTTAATGTCTAGAATTGCCTTGAAATCTACTTTTGGTTTTAACTAAGACCTGAATGAAATGTCCATAAAATCCACTCTTCCTGTCAGAGAATGGTACGGGATGCGTCCTCCTCCAGACATTGGGATGGTTGGCTTTAGAGACAGGTATTCAAAAACCCGGGCTCCAGAGCTTAATCCTCTCACCATCTGTCACAAATGTTAGAGATTGACAGCTTGTTTTTCTCCCTAAACAATATTTCAGATTTATACACATGTGCACATAATAATGCTGCATTTTAAATCTGTGTGTCACTCAGATAACGCATGCTCTATACATGTATACACATATATAATTTTTACTCACCTGTCCAAAAAGGATAGAGATACTGGCCAATGACCTGAGCATAAAAAGAAAACAGGAGTTATACCCTAACACCATCTACATTTAAACTGATAACTTTAGTTGTAAATGGTAATAAAAAGAAATCATTGTAGAGAAAGTTGTGTCTTTTACCTTTGAACAGTCTGGGAAGCAACCAGGAAAGACATGAGGTCTCCAGGGGACATTTCATTGCTAGAAATTAAAGTCCCTCCAGCAAAAATAGTTCCTAGGACAATGCCTGTATTAACAGCATACGACACAAAAACATTACTATACTGGATATCATGAGACACAGTACCAATCTCAATGTTGTGTTTGTCAGTTAATATAGTAAAATACACTCACAGTTCAGGGCAATGTTTGACAGTCCTTGGAAAACTGCTATTCCAGCACCAAGATTTTCATTAATTTCACATGATTTGTCAACTTCATATGCATATAACCTGCAGAAGAAAGGTTCTGGAAATTAAAACATATTATCTCTGAAATAAAGTATACTACGTGTCTATAAGTACTATGGCTATGAGTATATCAAAATATACTCTCACTTACTGGAGCTCCCGCTCCTCCATCGCAAAAGCTTTCACTGTACGGACATTGCCAAGTGCCTCATCTGCCACTCCTGTTGCTTTTGCCACCTTAAATTAAACACAGACAAAGTCACGACACAGTCAGGCAGAAAATTAAACTTATTTTGTAAATTGTAAAATAATATCAATTAAATTGTGTCTCAAATTGTACAGAACAGACACTGAAAATGAATAGGTTGAGTTTGCCGTGTAGTAACATACTTAAGCTTCATGGCAGCAGTGCAAAGACTGGTTCTCAAAACTGCCAGCAATCTGAAGAAAACTACTTTCTGACACTTCTGTCTATTGCTTATTTGGAGTGTCATAACATATCTCACAATACAAGCATTGACATAGAATGATGAGAATCAGAGAAGGAGTCGAGATCTATATGGTGTTAAGAGAGGAGGAGGTACAGTACATCTGCCATGTTCGTAAAAAAGGTCTGTTCTATTTGCTCATATCTACATCTTGTTTGAATTTTGGCTGTTCTGATATTGCAGCCTCATGTGACATGGCAATGAAACTCAAACTGTATACAATTGTGCAGTCCTAACAAAGATTCTGAGCAAAATGATAATACTACATTCTGTATGACCTGTTCTTGAGCCAAGCGGGATAGATGGCGGAGGACTGAGCCAAGGAGGGCCCCTGCTCCCACTAGACAGGGGAGGACAACTACCATCAAACCTGTGAGTTTGGGGGAGATGATATATAGAGAGACGAAACATCCAACTGTCTGTGTAATACTCCTCAGACCCTGCAAATATACAAAAAGAGCAATTAGCAAGAATTAGAAGGCTAAAACTATATAACATATTATTTAGCATATTACTTAATATTGTACAACACAAATCAAGCACTTCATACCTGAGAGATGACCAATTTAAAGGATGACTTGAACTCTTGAATGTCAGCAGTCAAACGATTCACCAGCTGCCCAGTTTTATTAGCATCAAAGAAAGCCACATCTTGCCTGAGACAAAAAAAAATAACACTGACAATGTTAACAATGCTTGTTGATGATGTCCATCAATGAGCTTACTAGTGAGCCGTTAGCATAAAATCAGCACCCTGTCTGGTGACCATTAGTTTTACTGTATCCATGCATTCTTTTGCTCTAACATGGGGGAATATGTACCTCAGTAAGGATGCGAAAAGAGTCTTCCTCATGTCAGCCGCCACTCTCTCCCCCACCCTTGCAAGCAGGATGATGTAGCCAGTCGTCAGCAGTCCCTTCACAAAGGAGGTAATTAATGACCAGTGCAACAGACCATTTTCCAGAAAACAGCTCTGACATTTATAAGTTTTCATGCATATTTTTTTCCAGAATGAAAGTGAGTGGAACAAAACATGCATACATGTTAGGGTAATAAGCATAATATATCATATATCAGAAGTATATCTCCATTTGACAGCAGAAAAACAATGGTACAGTAATACTGCACGTTCATTTCATGTTCATTTCTTATGTACTTACTTGGATACCATACAGTCCAAGTAATTTCAGCGCAGGACCTCTTATCTCTTGGATATAATTCCTAGTATGTTCTCTTAGGAAACGTGCCACAACATTCACCAGATCCCCAAGCAATAAGGGGATTTGAATATTCAAGATAGCTGCACTAAAAGCAAGCTGAAAAGAAAAATATGCAATTTAGTTTACCAGCATAAGTGATAATGTCACTATCTTACGCATATAATATTTTATTTCAGAAATACTGACAATATGTTCAAGTGAACTGATTCACGCTTACCACAACAGCCCCGATGAGAGCAAACAGTTGAGGTTTGACAAATTCCCACAGGATATGCCATTTGAACTCAGGCACGGGGTTTTTGGCCACAACTTCCACCGGGGTGTTGTTATTCACATCTGCCTCGCAGTAAGCTACATGGCAAAACAGTCGTGCAGAGACAGTGAGTACTGCTGGTCCCAGGATGAACTTCAGAGCCACTCCCTGGGGTCTGGATGTTCGGGTGGTGGACTGGCGGACAGCTCTCTGAGTGAGGCTCCAAATACGACTGACAGCATTTCCAGGCTGCTGTGAGGAGCTGTATGCTTTAGATACTGGAGATGTATACCACCTGGATGTGAAAAAAAATATTAATTCAATTAGGCATTCAGTAACCTATCATGAAAGTATTACAAAGCTTATATAACAAAGGCTATATATTTTAGGCTGTTTAGATTGATCTGAATTAGGGCTGCAACTAGTATTAATCTGTTGATTATTTTCTCAATTAATCATCTTTCACTCTACATGGGCATGTGAGTATTGTGAGTATAATCCTCAAATTGCTTGTTTTGTCCAAAACCCTAGATTCTTAAATTTACAGTGATGTAAAATAGCTTCACATGTGAAAAGCTGGAAACTACTTTACAAAACTACAATTATTTGATTATCAAAATTCACTAAATGTCTGATGTTCTGTCAGTTTTACACTCTGGACGTAAAGAAACATTGTTTCATTTTAAATGTATTTTTTGTACAAGACAAATCAACCTTGAAAATTGTTGCCGATTAATTTTCTGTCGATTGACTAATCGATTAAATGTCTGTTTCTGATTACAAAAACATGTACACAAGTACCTCCCACTGTACCTATCTATCTATACCTGAACACTAGAGGAAACCAGCTAAGTCAATATGTACTGTCTAGAAAAAAGTAGGCAAAGCTTGCCAGTGTTGATTAACCAGCATATGGCAGATACAGGTCGGCTGTCATTAGCTAAACTAGGTACCGGTCACATTACCCTACCGTGAAAGTTTCCATATGTCTGCTGTTTTATTGCATCGCGGGTATAACAACAATGACCGCACTGAAGCAGTGATGCTTGCTCTACAGCTGAATACCTGTAACATGTTTTATGCTTATTTCAGTGCCAACAACAACATAATCGTTAAGCTCTACAGTAATCCACAAGCAACCTGCAGGCTGCCATGTTGACTCTGACCCAGAGTGCATTTCTGTGGTTATGTAGGACAACATCTTTACTGTGAATGTTGGTTTGCGACAACAGAGTGCTGGTTTACTTCACAACACGCAACAGACCAGCGAATTTTAAGCGATTTGCGCAACATTTTTAAACAAAAAACACGACAGAAAACGGACTTTCTTTGGGAAAACTCTAGAAAACTACAGTTGAGAGCCGGAAATTACGGCAGTTTAAACCAGAAGTGACGTCAATGACGTTTTGTTGACATTTGTTTGTGAAAGACAAAAACAGTGGACACACAGGATGGTGTATTTTTGGAAACCAAACTAACGGACCTCGGGACAGACTGAAGACCACCGTACCGCGATTAATACATAGCTGAGTGTATTAAACGAGCTCCGGTCAAGATTGGACTGTAAGCAAAGACGAAAGAAGCTCTAGATCAGCAGATGGACGGACCAAGTCGGGAACAAAACAAACCGTGTCACCCGGACTACAGGAGAGGCTGAATCATTCACATGCTAACCAGCCACCAGACAGTTGAGTTAGGTTGTAATCTTATATGAAGGTAGCTAATACTCTACTGCTATTAGTTAATCTGCCGACGATTCGTGTACTTAATTCTTAACTGCTACTCATTATATTATATGTTACCATGGTAGTGTAGGGTTACACAAGCGTTGTCCGTCAGACTAGCAAGTTAGCAAGCTCATGTTAGCTATAGCTAACGTTACCCTTGTTTATACTGCCTGAACTGCTGAGAAGCTAGCTACAGGATGCACTGAGGTTGCGAGACTGCATTCGTTTCCTGCAGTGTTTACCACAAGTAGCTCGTCAGTTTGGAGTGACTTTAAGAATGTGAAGCACAATGGCCAACTTTGAAGCTTACCAGGAGTATCAGAGAATTGAGGACTTTGAGGAGGACTCACCACCAGGGGAGGAGGATTTACTGGTGCACGTGCCTGAAGGCCTGAAAGGTAAACATGTCATTACGACTAAAGTATAAATGGTCTGCACAATGAAAGTCTTGTAATTAGTAAATAGGCTGAAAAAAATTATGTTACTAGGTCAAAGTTCTTCAGGGTTTCTAGCTATCTAATTAATGCTTTCATTTATGTTACAGACTCATGGCACCATATCAAGAACCTGGATAACTTCTTCACAAGAATATCCTTTTAAATTACAGTGTAGTTAAATAGCAGGTCTCCCAAAGTGTGCTGTTGTGATTGCATATGTCAATGGCATCATGCCATGCTGACACACAGACTCATTAAGATGTTTGCCAGTAGTCATATTTAGAATCTGTTGAATTTCACAATGTTTATTTCTTGAATGCCAGATACTTTTACAGTGTTACTGCAGGAACCAGTAGGACAGGAAACCTTGAGTTTGGTGATTGTTATATTTATAATATCTCATGTAGTCATGAAGATTGTTTGTGCTTAATCAAGGTACTTTCAGTGGCTGTTCAATGTTATTTCAGATTTTCCTTAACCAGCCTGTCCACATCTATCATTTTCATCAAAAGAATGGCTTTGCTTGTATGATGTTGTCAGAGTTCTTTGAACTTGTGTAAGTATTAAATAGTACAAAACACTGATGCCTAGAATACATCATGACATGTTTCTTTATTTATTATTTTTACTTATTTAGTATTTTAGCATTGTTCCTGGTATAACTTATTCTGTTAACTTGTTCTGTGATACCTTATTCTGGTATCAATCACACCAGGCCAATGTGTCAGTGCAGCATATTGTTTATTTTCCGGTCCTGCCGCTACTGTGCCAGCAGGCCATCTCTATTATTGGGTCTTGGTCTGGTGTTTGTCTGAATATGGCCATAGTTAGTTACTTATTCATTTGGGGCCCCTTTAACCATTAGCTGG
The DNA here is from genome assembly GCA_002120245.1 of Maccullochella peelii. NCBI lineage: Eukaryota > Metazoa > Chordata > Actinopteri > Centrarchiformes > Percichthyidae > Maccullochella > Maccullochella peelii. The sequence continues at coordinate 64,907 of LKNJ01000774.1, forward strand.
AGAAAATCAGTCCACATAACGACAGCCCAAAACAAACCTGTCAACATATTTAATAAAGGAACAGCAATTGATCTGTCTTAATCTCACTATTTATCACTCGTCAGTATATGCTGAGTGCACTGTCTGTGGCTTGATGGTTAGAAATTAAATATAGTCACTTATCACAATACTATATACCAATATTAATCTCTTTTGTCATTTTTTTTTCCTTGTGTTTTTACTGTGATTAAGTATGGTGCCTAATCTCTTTTTTTCATCTCATCCTAACAGTCAGTTATTGTTTGTTGTCACATTCACGACGTTCCTTGTCAACTGTGTGGAGTATGATGTCCTGTTTGCCAATCGAGCGGTCAACCACACCGGGCCGGGCCATAACCCCTTGGACAGGAACAAGGTCACTCTTCCAGATGCCATCCTACCTAGCCAGCAGTGTACTCAGAGGTAATCATGTTTAAAACAGCATTATGGAGAGCTTTAGAGTGTTTTTCCTATGGGGGCAAAATGAGTGGAAAAGTCAAGTTGAATTAATCAAAAAAGGCTATCACCTAAAGTGATGTTCCTGTCCTCTTATTCCAGCCAGTTTGATTAGATACTTTGTTCTTGAGCAGACATGGTCTTGGGTATTATTAGAATGCTTTTAGAGACTGGCCTTCAGAGGGATTTAATTTGTGTGGCTTAATACAGTAATACTTTCAGACTTATTTTCTTATTGGATTGTGTGAGATGTGACTTCAGATTTCAAGATACAGTCACATTCACAGGGAAGGAAAATGGAACAGTAGCCTATTTAGCTGCACTCTGTGAGTTTCTTTATTTACCCCAGAAAATCCTGAGAACTCTCTTGTATTTGTAATGGTAGGCAATGACAGTCTTTTTATGTTTTATCACAAATGAATCCATATCATATGAGGTCAGGAACACTCAGTTATTAGCTGACCTGGGTATCCGTTTGTTTTTATTCTTTAACTGTTGGCCCAAAAGAAGCAACTTTATCACGCATCCAAAATATGACAATATGACCCAATTTTTATTGTGCATTTTTTGAAGACATTTGCCAAATTAAAGTTGTACGCGTTGGAAAAAAGTCTTAACGCCAGTTCTAGTAGCAGATTATGAGCTAGCATTCAAGGTCTGATTTGTTTTTAAAATTCTCAACAAGCACAAGGTTTAATCAGATTTATATGTTATTTTTATGTTTGATTTGAAATACAAGGGACCTCTCATTCTAAGAAATGTATTTCTTTCTCACTTTTGTTGTTTATTTCAACCTGAGATTGGTAGCTTCAAGTTGCAACATTCCCCCGACTAATGGTTACTCGGAGGAAGGTATTTGTGTACTGTGTTCAGACTGGCTTTAGGGAACAGGGCAATGTAATTGATAGCTACGGCAAGGTAAAACTGGCCAGCCGAAATACTGACAACTCGGCTGGGCCAGCAAGCTGACAACCACATGACACCTCACTAGCTGGCTGCAAGGGAGGGACGGATCCCCTTCTCCCCCATGTTGTCTTTTTTTTTTCCCGAAGATGTAGCCTAGCCTCTGCTTGTTTTCTCCAGCTAGTCTAATAGGCCTGTCATCAATTTGTTCCTGATTCTGACCATGGCTCAATAGCCATTTATATCAAAGTCAATGACGTACAACCACTTGGAATTCTAATCTGGGAACGGCTTGTCCCACAGTACAAGGAACCTCTCTGTCTGTCTCATATCCCCTCTCTAATTTCCCCTTTAAAGCCAGATGCTTGTCCTGAAAACATTCTAATATTTTGTTTATTATATCTGAAAGTGATGTAATATAAAATGATATAGAAATGATGTAAAGGAGCATCAACAATCGCACTAATATTTATAAGTATAGGTAACTAATGCCCAGTGTGTTCTGTGTTTTGACATGTAATACTCGGAAGAATCCTTAATTTTATAGTGAAGTAAGCAGGCTGCCTCACCCACAATCTGTAAACAGGACTTCAGTTTCAGTTTAATAGGTTACAACTTACACTGAGAGACTTGATTTACAATGTCATAAGAGTAGAGGGGGTGTCATGCGCCTCTGAACACCCACTTTACATGTTTTTCATTTAACAGAAGTTTTGAATCCCAGATTTCAAATTAGCCTCCTCCTTCCCACTTTGTCAGTTGATTTATAGGCTTTTTCTTTTGTTTGCTATCCCTCCATCCCCTTCCAAATATCGCGTGAGCATTGTGGCTCTTCCTGTAAATGTCCTTAAACAGAACAGAACACAGCTGTAACTAACATTTAGGTGTAACAGATGTATAAAGCCAGCCATGTCTGAAAAGGACTTTTGTTTCTATTCAGGATTCAAGAGAACAGCTGGATTATATTCCTTCTCATCATGGCAGCCATCTTCTGGATCTATCGACTTGTTAAAGTCTTTTGCAATGTTCTGAGCTACTGGGAGATCAGGCAGTTCTACATTAAAGCACTGAAGATCAGAATGGTAAGTGCTACACCTGAAGCCCTTGTCATTACGTGCTACAGCAAAAGGTCATCCAAATCAATCTTGTGACAAATGTCTTGTGTTTATGAAAAAGGTAACCATTCTCCAAATGATGAGTCGTGTTGTCATATTTTCTTTGTGCTCCTTGCCTTCTTGTCCCAGGATGAACTATGCAACTTCACATGGCAGGAAGTCCAGGACCGGCTCATCAGCCTGCAACGAGAGCAGCAAATGTGCATACACAAGAAAGAGCTGACTGAACTTGACATCTATCACCGCATCCTGCGATTCAAGAACTACATGGTGGCCATGATAAACAAATCCCTGCTGCCAGTGCAGCTGCAGCTCCCTCTGCTGGGCAATGTTGTGTTCCTCACCCAGGGCCTCAAGTACAACTTTGAGCTCATCCTCTTCTGGGGTCCTGGCTCTCTGTTTCAGAATAAGTGGAACCTGCATCCCAAGTACAAGCGGAGTGGAAACCGCCTAGAGCTCGCACAGCAGCTTAGTAGAGTCATCCTGCTAATGGGTTTGGCCAACTTGCTGCTATGTCCCTTCATTCTTGTGTGGCAGGTGCTCTACGCGTTCTTCAGCTACACCGAAGTGATCCGCAGAGAACCTGGAAGCCTTGGTGCACGACGCTGGTCCCTGTATGGCCGTTTATACCTGCGACACTTCAATGAGCTGGACCATGAGCTGCATGGACGTTTAGGCCGTGGCTACAAACCCACTTCGAAATACATGAACTCCTTTACATCACCACTGCTAACTGTGCTGGCTAAGAACATTGCCTTCTTCTCAGGCTCAGTGTTGGCTGTTCTCATTGCACTGACAGTCTACGATGAGGATGTTCTGACAGTGCAGCACATTCTGACTGCTATCACTGTGCTGGGGCTGGTCATTACTGTCACCAGGTGAGTTTTCTGAGCCAGGCTTTTTCCTGGGGCCACTCCAGGATCGCTATGAGTAGATGTAAAACTTAAGGAAGTTGTACTTTTGAATTGTTACTCTTGCTGTTTATATCATGTTAAACAGACAACTGTGTACTATAATGGATTATGATTTGTAGTTTTAACTTTGTTTATTCAGTGTGAGTAATTAATGAATTTTAGTTGTATTTTGAGAAAGTAAATTTTAAAGGAAACTGTGGACATCCTGAATATCACTTACTTATGAATATGGGGCATCCTTGTCTCTTAATCAGTCACAGATTTTTAGTCAAAAATCAAACAATACTATACAAAACTATGCTGTTCTCCTTATTTTTCTCGTATGTGCAGGTACAGTAGTATTGTTGAAAAATGTACATAATCCTTACCTGTCCTACACCAGATCCTTCATCCCAGATGAGCATATGGTGTGGTGTCCAGAACAGCTGCTGCAGTGCATGCTGGCACACATTCACTACATGCCAGACCACTGGAGGGGCAATGCTAACAAGAGCGAGACCCGTGACGAGGTGGCGCAGCTGTTCCAGTACAAAGCGGTGAGAAAGGGATTAACTCAGTGGATAGGAAAACATTTGTCACAGTCAAACTAGAGTTATGGCTGAGATTGTGTTGTGATTGATGACATTTTTATTGTAGCACCTGGTCAGTGATAAGACTTTATCAAACTGTATACATTCTGATAGTACAATCACTGGATTGATTGAGGCATGTGTAGAATATGAATATATTCTCTGTCCAAATCAGGTGTTCATCTTGGAGGAGTTGCTCAGTCCTATTGTCACACCCTTCATTCTCATCTTCCTCCTGAGGAATAAGTCTCTGGAGATCATTGACTTCTTCAGGAACTTCACTGTGGAGGTGGTTGGAGTTGGAGACATCTGTTCCTTTGCACAGATGGACATCAGACGTCATGGAAACCCAACAGTACGATTTGTTCCTTCTGTTACATAGGATCTAAGCTAGTCAGTTCATCAGCTTTTTATCAAACTGAGAAAGGGTCTTAATGAATATTTAATTTAATGTTGTGGCGTTGCTTGAATTGATACATATCTTTAAATGTTTTTGCAGTGGATGTCAGAGGGCCAGACGGAGGCCTCCATATACCAACAGGCTGAAAACGGCAAGACAGAGTTGTCACTTATGCATTTCACCATTAAGAACCCACGCTGGCAGCCGCCTCAGGAGAGCTCAGTGTTTATCAGCCATCTAAAGGAAAAGGTGCAGCATGATGCACAGGGCGGCCCCTCCACCCAGCTGCTGCTCTCTGAGGCTCCTCTCTGCACCTCACTGCAGTCCAATGAGTCTGGCACTGGGGTAAGACACCCTGAGGACCATGTTGATTACACAAATATTGGAAGATGTATTTAGACAGTCAGCTGATGTAAGAAACAGTAATATGTTTTAACAACAGTGTATTTAAATACTTCCAGAGTAGATTTTTCTGCATAAGCTATTAATCCATAAACTACCAGGTATTTTCCCCCCAAAAATTATAGTGTCAAATTGGTTTTCTTTTCTATTCCGATGTAATCTTATTTATTCAGTGGCTCTGTATCGATGTATGTTGTTGTTTCCAGCCTGATAATCTATTGGCCAGTGTCCTGGCCCACCCTATTCTAACTGCGTCGGGACTACAAGGGCGAGACCATCGCTTCATCCCACCAAGCACTGCTGCTTCTGCTGCTGCCAGTGTCCTGGCCTCTTTGTCCACCTCCCAGCTCGCACATCCCAGCCGCGGCCGCTCACATGGCCTCCTGCCGTCATCCATCCACCCCGAGAGCACCATGTACCGCAGCGATCGCACCATCATTGACAGGTACTTATCACACATTACAGTTTTACTGCATTATTTACATACTGTAGCTAGAATAGTGTTTGGTGAAATTGATAAATAAATGCAAAGGCTTGTTATCAGCTTTGGCTAACATGTTTTTTCTTTTTTTTCTTCAGTATGTCTAACAGCGACTCTCGCATCCGGAGCAATACACTGCACTCAGAGTTTGCCTCAGCAGAGATGAGTCTCCATGCCATCTACCTGCATGAGGTAATTTCCTGACCAGGAACTGTAGCCTACAGGCACTACAGTTAACATTAATATAGATATCCTCCTTTTCTCCGTTGTGTCCCTGGAGTTTAAAGTGATGTTCCCCAAAACATATCTTTTGAGTATCAGACATGCACCCCTTAAAAGTGCTAAAAAAGTTTGTAGTTTGGTCCCTCGTGGAGCACAGTGGCTACTGTCAGCTTGAATTCATGTCGATTACAAAGGATTCCAATGGTGAATAGTTTCTATGGTGAAAAACATATGAAAACATTGTCTTTCAAGTCTACAGTTGTTGTATTTTTGATACTCAAATGATTTCAGGCAGAGTAACAATTTTCAGTATCTCTTGTAGACCACTAGTCTAACACTGCTCTGTTCTGCTGTACATTGACAACTGCTTGTCTCTCCAGCTCCACCAGCAGAGCTCCCACCCACAGAGAACTTCGGGGCAGTGGCAGAACCCAGTGCCAATGAGAGATCTGCACACAAATGCTGGTAAATAAACGTATTGATTTTGAAGAACCTTGCTGCATCAGTATAGCTGGAAAACCAGTTACTGTCAGTGTGCAGTAATAGTACATTTTGAGCGACAATTTTACACACCGCATTTATAAATATTTTTGATATTAACATTGTATCAAATAACAGTGTGATGTGAAAAAGTTGCTTGTAGTGCTGAAATCATGGTTATGACCTCAATCTGCAGCACTTAATTGCACACTCATGTCAGATAAACAGCTACAAATTGAGTAGAGCCTTGAAGGACTTTAGATTCAATTAGAATAGATTTTAGAGGCAATTATGTCTTCTTTAATATTTGTCAAACTTACATTATACTACACGTTAATGCAGTACAGAAACCAAACATGCACTGACTTTGCACAGTAGCATAACTGCAAATATGAAGCTCATTGCGACTTATTACAAGTTTCAAGTCTCCCCAAGTTTGTTTTCTAACTTTAGTGAAATGAATGGAGACCAATGGCTGCCAAAAAGGTGAAGAAACACAATAGAACAATGTAAAACATTGCAGTATGCTTCAAAAATGTAAAGTAAATGTATATGATTTGTAGTAAATGGGCTGAAACATACCAAAACACTGGTATGATCCCTCCAAGTATATTCCCTTTTGTTCACAAAATGATGCATAACATAATATATTATGGGTTTATAATGTACACAAGGCATAAAGCAGTATGTCAATTTGCCAGGAAGACCTGCCTTTGTATAAACATATTACAGAAAATAATCTCAGTGAAAGGTGTAAAACACTGATCATTAAATCTGCAGTGTTTAAAATCAGAGGCGGGATGAGCTTGAAATAGACTAGACTATGCCTAAGAAAGACTGTGACCTTGTATCAACACTCTTATCAGGTTTCCAGGCACATAGTGGTCTTGGTACCAGTATTTCCATGCCCACCCCTGTCCACCTGGGTGGCTGGCGAGAGGAGGAGGAAGAGGAGGATGAAGATGATCAGGAGATTAACAGTGGATCTACTCCAAAACAGGGTACTGGGAGTAGTTGTTGAAGTGCCTTATGTCATAAGGTATATGCTCTCTTTTAAACTCTGTAATATGATGTTTGTCTACGATCTATGCTTTGTGGTTGTGTTTCCTGTGACATACTTGTTTGTTGCACCTAACAACAAATGGCCTTTTATCCAACAAGGGGATACATCGGCATGATAATATGTCCTCTTTTTTTCCCTTTTTTTTTTTGTAGTGTTTACATTTTACTTTCTTCTATGAACATTGTGGCCTTAGATGATCTTCATGGAGAATTTAGCATGGACCTTTAAAACACCATTCAGCGTTTGTTGTAAGGAGGGTCATTGAATAACCACTGTCTCCGCACCTCCACGCCTCATCCTGTCACATCAGGCAGACTATGGCATCAGGGAAACCATATGTCTTCCGTCCGTTTCAACCTGATTTTGTCATAAGCGTGTACAGACAAACTGCGTGTAAAGCGACAGAGGGACAATATAGTATATTCATAGGATCACTGTGTGGTGGTGGGTGTGGCCAATTTTATTGTGGAATGCAAAAGGCTCATCGCGACTTCTGCTGAGCCTGTTTGTGCATCACAAAGTTTTACAGCGTGAGTCTAATTGGAGTTTCTCACAGAGTGGTGTCTTGATCTGTGCTACAAAGACTGCAAGCTGTATCGTAGCTGCCTGAACAATTTTGATCACCTGAAAAAAATGTTGTGCTGTTTGACCCTGGTGATTTGTAAATACACTTTTGCGTCTTACTTATCTTTTAAAGTCCACATTTGTACTACCAGATCTAATCCTTGAAAAAGATACCAAGTATTGATATGACAAAGAGCTGACTGTACAGTTGCTGTACCACTAAAACACCATGTGTACCTGGAAAAAGCCCTATTGGGTTTGACAAAACATGTCTTTAAACCAGACGTACACATGCTTTGATGCTGCTGTCTGTATTTAGTGGTCCTAAATACAGATTTTATTCAGTATTAATATTTCCACAGCTGATGTATCAAGACATTACTATTCCTCAAAAACAGAGCTGAAATGATGGGCCCCAAATACACTTGGCGTAAAAATCTGATGCAGATATAAGATTTTAAGTATATTTAAGCTGAACACAAAGTCAGCTTTATGCCTTAACACCCATATAAAAACATATGTATTTAAATCCTAGATTTCCGTATTACCTCAGTGGTGGTGAAGAGAAACTAATATTCCAATCAATACCTCTGCAGTGTATTTACTCTTGTAAAAATATATACAGTTCATAAAGGTTTATTTGAAGTGTACAGATGCATCTTTTAACTGCATTTTGATTTTAATGGCAGGTGTAAATGGAAGCTATTTCATTTTCTGTTCTTATATCTTGCCCAGCAGATGTTTTGAGTCAAGCATCGATGTCCCAGAAATGGTGGGGATTAATCATTTTTTTAAGAACAAAACAGGGTGATATTGCCTTTACAAATCTTTGTTGTGAACATTAACATTTTGTTTGTGTCCTTTTTTCCAAAATGCTCACATAAAAATGGAACGTAATCATAAGGGCTGATTTCCAAGTGTGCGCTGTTGTTTCTGCAGCTTTAGGTTTGAAGATTTTAGGACAGCAGTTCCTCTCAGTGTTGGCTTTTTACTTTCAAAGTAAAGAAAAAACGCCTTTCCACAGTCAGCATCATTTATTAGATTTAGGTTTATTTATTACCCGTTTCCTGCCCAGATATTTAATTGATATATGTGTATTATTTATTTGAAAAAAAATGTTTTTGATTGTGTTGTCAAATCATTTACTTTCACAAAAGCTTATAATCTTGTTCATGATTGAAATGGCATGTCCCCCCCACTAAAAATAGGGTTTTTTAAAATTGATTTTGAAAATCTGATGAAAAGGATTTATTAATGCAAAGATAACATGGCCAGCTGCATGATGTTGAATGTGATTTACACTTAAAATAAACTGGGACTAAATCTGCTTGTTGATGCAGTGCGCAAAATGTCTTTCTACCCATTTTTTGTTGCATTCTACACAGATCACAGTAATATATGTCTCATCCTCCTCGACTGCAAGACTTCAGAGGTGTTTGCCCTCTAAACTATTACACTTTCTTTGTGTGTCTGTGGAAGGAATGCATTTTGACACCTGCGTCATTATGCTAACATGAACTCCGAATTTTGCACTGACAGAAAATAAACAATTTTTTTTTTTTTAATGTGCATATATACAGTACTTGCATTTTAGAAAGGGTAGGTGTCAAAAGGGACACTGAGTCAGTCTCCCATCTTGAATGACCTCTTCTCATTGTTTGTATATAAGCAAAGCATCAGGGCGTATTGTATTGTCATTGCCCACAGCAGACCACCCCGGAAACACTGTGGCCAATCACATAAGGTCATTCTTACCTCTGGTCAGTAAAGGTTTGCCCTGTAGGGGATGATGTGTGTTTCTGTCACACTGTTAAATATGCTTACATGGGTATTTTGGTCACTGTCTATTTGTGTGGTGAGTTATTGTAGAGACACTGGAGCTCAGCTCTGTGCACAGAGTTGATTTCTTTTGACAGTCTCCACATTTACACCTCACTGTTATGTTTCGCATTTTATTTTAAGCAGTGCCTTATTATTAAGGATTAGTATTTGCTCTTCATAGAATCCATCTCATGTAAAACATTGGATTTACTTTCACAGATTTAGCGGCACATACTATGTACAGTATTTCTTTTGGCAAGTCATTGTGTATAGCATCAAGTATGTAGTGAAGTTGTGGATGTTGGCTTGTAAGACGAGTTGCAAACTGATCTTGAGATCTTGTGTTAGTCTGTTGCGTCTGACAGCACACTTCTTCTTATCATGGTGTCTAAATTTGCACTGTCCTCAATATCCTAAAGAAGCAGGAGTATGCCTTGTAATTGGCAGTGTCATCATGGCCAACCTTCTCACCATACTATGGTTTCTTATCCTACTACACACCAGTCTAAGAATCACAGTGACTGGAACAAGGTGCTACGTTTTCATCCTGAAATGTTGAATATGTTTTAAGACATGTTTTTTTTTTGTTGTTACATAGGTTTGTCTATTTTGTTTTGTTCTGTAAATTAAGAAACACTAGCTGAAAAATGAAACATGCCAAAAGAACTTGTTTTCGGCACAGCTTTACAATACCTGTGTTGTTTTCTGTGAGTGAGTAGAGAGGCAAATAAATTTTATTTTGAGTGTATTTAATCATTTCATGTGTGGCTGATCATGTGATGTTTATTTGAAATAAAAATATATTTTAATTTTCTCTCTGTTTTATATTGCTGTTGCTAGTTTGCAGTGTCAGCTTGTGAGATTACAATGTGAAACATTTTCTCTACAAGCCTTGGTCATGTCTGACACTGATGTGTTGGTACTGATGCCTTTGTCTTTCTGAACTGAAAAGGTAGCCTTTTATATTACAGCATGGTGTTTATTTATGTCAGTCTGTCAGCCCAGCATTTTGATCCAACGTATCTTGATAATGTTTGGAATGGTTGCCATGACATTTTCTACAGACATTCATTGTCTTTCATTCATGAATGATGAGATTGATAAACTCATGGCTTTTCATCTAGAGTCCAGTATTTGTTAACATGCCAGTCAAATGCTGTACACTATACTTCTAACCAGTGTTGGCATACGTTCAGCCAAAAACCCAATGATCCTAAGTGCACGTGAGGCTGATGAAGTAGAGCCTGACAAGCTGTCCTGAAATGGTTACTGTGACTAAATAAACCCAAGGATATTTAAAGCTCCTTTGTGTGGGATGAAAAAATGTCTGACTTTGGTGACTCCTAGTGGTAGTATCAAAAAATGAAGGTGAAAAATGAAGGTGTAACATGGACAAGGCAACAATATGGACAAAACAATCAACCACTGATGAAAAATGTACCTAATGACGTACATCTAAAAGAGATATAAAATAATATCTTTCGTATTATATGCACATCTGATTTATATGTGTCAGAACAGCAAGTTTTTGTTTGTTGAACTCTTCCTCGCCTTGCCTTCTTTGAGGTTGAATAAGAGCTCACAATCTTCAAAAAGGAGGACTTTATTCAGTGTTGCACACAGGCTCGATGCAGATCTATTCAGAGCCCATTCACACTGTTCAACGCCATGTCTGTTTGTGTTCTGTGTGTCTCTCCCTTTCTCTCTTCCCCTCCCTCTTACTCAGTCACTCACTGTCTCTTTTCAGATACTATAATCAGCTGATTCCTCTCACAGTTTAGATCCACCTCACTTGTGCATACCAGAATAAACTAAACACTCATTGGCTCAATTGAAATCCTGTTGACTAATCTTTGGTATGAACACAAAATATAAGGACATTTTCTTTGTACTTTGCTTAGACTGCTTTTAATAAGATTTTGATTGGTGGTGCAAGGAAACTGTAAATCTTGAGGTATCCTAGGGGAACTTTCTGTTATACGCACTAGGTTTAATGGTGGGTTCCCCCCATTGTAATATTTCGTCATTTGTGTATTCATTTTTGTAGATTAGTTAGATATTTTTGTTTGGTTTCATTTTGTGAGTGAAAATATTTAGGGTGACTTTTGTTTCAGGGTTTTGTGCGGTGGCACCTCATTGACCTGTATTACATCTGTTGTCCTATTTGGTACTCTGTCAATATTGTAAATGCTATCCACACTGTAAATAAACACCACATGCCTCTATTTTGCAACACATTATTTTGTCTCATCTGTTTGGACCATCTAGATGGTTGTTATCATTGTTCAAGTCCCCATAGAACATTTTAGGAACATAAACGCCATTTTTGGCTATCGGTCCTTGGTGCAACTGACACTTCTCTCACTTGTCATCTGCTATGTAAATGTTCTTTTGAGGTAACACCCATGTGTTTCAGCTGTGAACATGATACAACCATGACCTTATTCTTGAAATGGCTAAGAGGTCAGGTGGAAGGCCATGTAGGTCATATATTGGAGAGTATACAGCACATCAAAACCATTTTATGAAAATTGTCTCTTCTCAAAGAAATGTTTTACTTGGGAATTTATCCAACTCTATAGTTGCTAATATATAGCAATTACCAAAGGTTGTGGAATTACCATCCATGATGTGATTTGATGCTAGTAACTGATTGGGCATCAAGAAATGTAGGCTATAGAAAGAGCAAGAGATGAAAAGGGAGAGAAAAACAATTGGAGGTAAGTTACAATTTAAGTTTATATAAAACATTCTTTTATATTTCCCATATATTACACATTAGTGATCTTAAAGGTTTGGATGAATGTGGGACAGGGACATTTCTTGTACCTTTCTTTTTCTCAGTATACTTTCAGGAGTATGGAAACCAAACACAGTAGCCAGAACAGGATGAAGCACAGGCAAGCAGCAACAGTGGATTACTGTCTGCTAGAGTTTCGGGGAGTTTAAATCAGGGTCCAGGCGACCTGCTGCTGTCAGTCACTGGCACTGGGGGAAAGCCCATTCTGGAAGACCAAGCAAATATCATGGGAGCCAAAGAATAGGGAAGAAAGGGGTAAGACTTGCTTACCCGTGTTTCTCGACATTATACGCATTAGATTTAAGAAATATAATTATGTCTATAAATCTGTGATAAAATAGAGCATAATACAAAGTGGCACACAAATACACTGGTATCTAAGGATTGTTATGTCATTCTAAATGATTGCTGAGTGTTTTCATCATTGTGAAGATGTCATGGAAGATACATTTAACGCATTACTGTATTTTAGGCTTTTGTACAATATGAAGTCATAACTTAATTATGGACCTGCTGGGTAAAGCAGCTGTCAACATGATGATTGTGGAATACAATGTCCCACAAGGCTCCGGGGCAATTTCAGCCAATCTCTCAGCTTACCCCAATCACGTTTACATTCAGTCGAAATATAACACATGGATAACAGATATTTTCTAGTCTTACTCAGAAGATACTGTCCACAAGAAAGGGAAGTTTTACTCAGAAAATGGACTGAATGACACTGAAGAAACATACTGAGAACTAGTTATTGTTTAGAAATGAGTGAAATTATGGCAGATGTCTACGACTGCATGCTGGTAAGGTCCTAGTGAAACAACAGAAAAGGACAAAAAATTATGTTTAAAGGAACACTGACATTTTGAGAAATATGCTTGTTTGCAGTGGTGTACAGTAACTAAGTACATGTACTCAAGTACAGTTTTGAGGTACTTTAACTTTACTTGAGTATTTCCATTTTATGCGACTTTATACTTATACTCCACTACATTTTGGAAGACAATATTTTACCTTTTACGCTACTACTTTTATTTGACAACATTAGTTACCAGTTACTTTGCAGATTCAGATTATTGATACAAAATATAAATCAACTAATAAATTATGATGTATTGTTATGGATTAAGCTACCCGGCAGTATTAAAGTACTTGAAATGAGCCCCACCTTTACTAGCTGCAACATTTGTGATGCTTACACATTCATCATTATATTCATCATTATAATTCATCATTAATTATAATCCACTGATTTAATATACATTATTCTGAAATGGGCCATTCTGCATAATGGGTACTTTTTCTTTTGGTATTTTAAGTATATTTTGATGCTAATACTTATGTACTTTTAAGTAAGATGTAGATGTACTGTAGAGTACTTCCGCCACTGCTGCTTGTTTGCCACATAGGCCTACCCACAGTCTGATCAGAGGACTGATATCAATTTTATCTCTGTATTTATTCTAGTGTGGCTGAAAAAGTAGAAGAATAGGGAAAAAGTTAAGCCGTTGACACAACTGGAAAAATATGATAAAAATGTTCAACAATTTCAAGAGTTCCCTGGGTTTTCTAACAAGTTACAACTGAGCCAAACTGGTAACTTTGACAGGGACAGGACTTGGTGGAGTATTAGTGCCCAGCTGTTGTGGGTCAAGAACTCCAATGCACAAATTAACTTCACATTCAGCCACTTTTTAATTTAATTTAATTTAATTAGGCTCATCCTCAAGCTCAGCTCCCACTACACCCTGTGGTAAGCTGAGCCAAAAGATCATTAGATACAGATAGGGGTGGCAAGAGATTGATTTGCAGGTCACAAAGTTGCACATACAAGAAAGGTGAAGTGGCAGTTCTTTTTTGGTTTTGTCAAGTTGAGCCTAGTCATCAATAGTCCTACACTAGACACATTTCTACAAGTCCACAGTATGTGGAGTGAGTCACCACTGGTTACACAAAATGAGTGATTACTGACCTTAACTACTCTTAATTACATAAATGGAAGTCTGAAATACATTCATATTTTACATTAAAATAGTGATTAAAAAAGGTAGGCCTATATAAAAAGTGTTGCTACTGAAAGCTTCCACTCTGCAGGTGTAAGCCATTTTTTAAACTTCAGTATTAGAGTTGTTTACGACCGAGTTATAGTGTGCAGCCTGCCTGCAGCAGTGTGCAGCCCAGCAGAGGCCAGACCAGTCTACTCTCCTTCCAGGCCTCAGCTACAGGCTATGTCCACAGTAAATGACAAGTCTATTTTGGAAAGGAGGCTGCGCCAAAACAGGCACGTCAGCTATCTGGCATCATGAGGTACCGGAGAAGAAAGAAAAAATAAGTCTAGTCAACCGCCCACCGCAGGAGACTGGGGGATGTTCCACCTTCCTGGATTTACAACCATTTCAAGGATATTTAAGCACAAAGAAGTCATTTTTTGGTGGGATTTCTAAATATCCGGAATCTTGATTGCCAACTGACGTTTTAGCCCACATGATTCAGCGCCGGTTTTACCTGAGTGGCTGAAGACTCAAGGTGAAAAAGTAATGTTAGACTGTTAAATGATAACAGCATTAATACCAAATGTTACATTCATAATTATACCGAGAGCTTGACCGAAGTTATAGCAGTTTTTCCAGTGAATTCCAACAGAAATGTGTGTGTGCAACTAAATACTAAACTTTCACACCTGTAACGGTTAACCGTTACAATTGCTGCTTTGCGTTAACGCTAGCTAGCCTAGCTACAACTACCATTTTCGGTTAGGCTAACCTTATGTTATTTAACTAATTAGAAGCTTATGTGCTCTAGTTTTCGCAGTTTTACAAACCGCAAATTGAATTCCAACATAATTTTTAAAAACGTTTTAGTTAGCGTTTAGAAAACGGGCACTGTGAGATATGAAGTATGTTTCTGAAGTGGGAGCTTTATCAAACAGCTGATATACCTTTCGCTTCTACAAATGGCAATGGACAGAGACGGGGTCTGACAGCTGAGGTTATTTTTGGGACAGGCAGTTCAAGCGACAGAGGTGACAAAGCTGGCAAATGTCACTCTTTGAAAGGCACATATCTGCTCTATTTGACCTTGTTACAGGGGAATTCATTTGTTGCTGTGTTATTAAACTACCTTCCTATTGAATAGGCTGCATGGCATGAAGTTAAGCCTTTGTGTTGATGAGTGTCTGCAGGGCCACATAGGAGGGTATGTTGACTGACACTTACTGTAACTGCCAGTCATAAATATGCCGATCTGAACTGGCGACTGTCGATTTATGGCTATTTTCATAGCATAACATATTTATAGAGTGCACTTAACACACTGTCACATCTCACAGTGGTTTGGGTGCATTTGACAGGGTTCTTTGTACTTGTTTTTGTATTATTTGTTACAGTTTAGAAGAAATTGTATTTGTTTATCCTAAACATGTATTAAATCCAAATATAAAACTCATTTTATCCATTCTTCACAATTGTACCCAAATTAGTAACTGAAAAATGATTTTGGGGTTTGGTAGCTAATAGGGAACCATGTCAAACTACTACCTGCTGCTATGGAAATCATTAGAAGCACTTAAATGTGACACGTCCTGTTCAATGTTGCATATTGTTTCTCGCAAACCCCTGTCAGATACTGTATTGTAATATTCATCTTTTCTTTGATTACAGGAACAAACCATGGATCAAAACTTGTTTGGAGGAGTCCCCAGGTTTCTCACACGCCCAAAGGCGTTCTCGGTGTGTGTAGGCAAGGATGCCACACTGAGCTGCACTATCGTGGGCAACCCAACCCCACTGATCACCTGGGAAAAGGACAAGCTGAAGCTGACATCTGGGGGACGCTTCAAGACCGTGGGGGATGGAGATGTGTACCGCCTGGCCATCTATGATTTAACACTGGAGGACAGTGGTCAGTACATGTGCCGGGCCAAAAACAGTGTTGGGGAAGCTTATGCTGCTGTAACCCTCAAAGTGGCCCTGCCAACAGAGATGGCTCAGAGGGCCCCTGTTTTCACGGTTAAGCCTACCTCTACACGTGTAGGTTTGGGAGGCGATGTTGTTTTCCACTGCCGGGTTGCAGCTTACCCTGAAACCAACTTTGATTGGGAGAAAGATGGGCGCTACCTGGGGGAGACTAACCGTATCAAGATTGTTTCCAACAGTGACAGCAGCACCTTAAAGATCCAAAGTGTACGTAACCTGGACAGCGGTACCTATACCTGCAGGGCCAAGAACACTGTTGGCCGTGCGCACGCTGCAGCAGCTCTTGTTGTAGATGCCCAGGATTCCCACCACCTGGCTGCAGACAAGAACACCTCCCTCCTCTCTCACCTACAAAAGCGCAAAGAGGAGATGAAGAAGGACATCTCTATCTATCGCACTGAAGAAAGCAGCTCCTCTGTTTCTTCCTCCTCCAAAGCCACCATCAGAGATGGTTTGAGTTGTCTGAGTCTGGAACATGAGGTGAGGGCATCTGCGCTGGCAAAGCTGCCCAAAGGTGTGTTCACCCGTACCTGCACAGTGACTGAAGGCAAACATGCCAAACTCAGCTGTTTTGTGACGGGTCACCCTAAACCCCACATCATCTGGAGGAAGGATGGAACAAACATCAGCGAGGGCCGCAGGCATGTCATTTATGAGGACCATGCTGAGAATTTCATCCTCAAGATCCTGTACTGCAAGCAGAGTGATAATGGTCTCTACACCTGCAATGCAACCAATATGGCTGGGCAGACCTACAGTGCTGTGTTGGTAACAGTCAAAGGTAAGATGGTCATGTCTTAAGAAAATGCTACAGTGATACATTTTATATACATTTAAGAGAATACTCTACAAGTAAGCTATCATTAGACACATCTTATATGCATGAATTATATGCATTACCTGTCAGGACGTATAACATCATTGTGTTACTCTAGACCACTTTATGTCCAGCATTTACTGCATTTCTTAATATTAACAAATCCCATGAAAACCAACAATATATTAGTAGTCTGACCCAATTAGTTCCCACTAAAGACATACATCTTTAAAAATGGCTCACAAATATATACTATTACTAAGTAATTTTCTAAAACAGCTGGGCACTGTAGTTTTTAGCAAACATTACTCAAACAGGAGTGAATAGTTAATTGTTGGGGACTATTTTGAACTGCAGATTAATACTCATTTGGTGCTCTAGTGAGTATTTATAACACCAGGATGGTGTATGTGTAATTTACTCAAAATAAACTACAGTGCCTATGTTCATTGCAATGAAGGGAACATGTCACCCAGTGCAGCAGTGTGGCTCATTTATGTGTTTTTAATAGCAATACAAATTGAAGTATATTGCACAGGGGAATTGCTTTATGTTCATAGGATAAACTCATTTTTGGTATTTGCACTACTGTAAGTGTTGTCCAAATCACTCTACCAAAGCCTCGTTTAAACCTCTCAAAATGTGTGTGGCTTTTCACAACAAGGTTGACTTCTGGCTCCTCCCCTGAAGGAGGGTGTTGTGTTGCATCTATTTTCTGCTGGTGATGAGTAATTCACAGTTGCTAAGATGGTCACTCACTTACAGGAGCATATTGGCACCACTGCTAGTGTGACTTCCCTTGAGAAGAAATTGCCCCAAGGGACGAAACTGTAGATTTGTAGGTTTATGTCGGTTGTTAATCTCCACTCCGATTCCGAGGGCTGTGCCACCGCAGGGAAATGGATACTTCTGATGATTGCTTTGCGTTTTGTTTGTTTGCTGGATTTAAGGGGAAAGTTTGCAATGGAAAATATACCATTTATCAATTGTCCACTAAATACACAAAATACATCAGTATATAAAAAGAAAAGATACAATAAATAGAAAATATATGGTAATGGCATAACACAATAACAATGGACATAGGAGAAAAAGGTGGATATTAATTTTCAACAAAATAGACAAAAACATTGTACTTTTCTTCATGTTGGATTATTATACATCACTTAGAAATTAAATGAGATGGTCCTGGCAGAAAGGTAAGTCAGTCACATTCCTGGGCAGATAACCTATCAAAGCAACTAAGGAACAAAATAAATAACTGTTAAGGGTTGTTAATCTTTAGTATGTAGTGTGTGTTGTCAAAGCCTGTGACTAAATTACAAGCTACGGTTCACTTTAAAAGGCAAACTGTATCTCACCAACTTTGTCTCTCTCTAGTGTATGACCAGTGTTTTTGCAACCTGACATTCTCTAAGTAAAAACATTTAACTGCCAAGCTGAAAACAGCTCACTTATGCTTTGGCAGGTACATTACAGGAAATTTTGTAAATATTTTAATGTAAATATTACATTTATTTTACGTAGATATACTTTGAGTGATTTACTGAAGCCAGTGGACTTCACCCATAACTCAAAGTGGAGTTCTGCATGTTTCAACATGTGATTCCTAAAGTTAAAACTGTTGGCTCAGATCCAAAGTATGGATATGGATACAGTTTGAAATTGTAACCCTCATTTGTGCAGGGTGCAGTAGGAAAACCGAGAAGTAGGGGAAACGTACCAAATGTACTCTGCAACCGCCATTGAAATGGTGGGTGTAGTAAGTAAGCACGTTGAAACCTTTAGTGCACATTAAACCAAGTCATGTAAATATAAACAATTTACAGTAAAATTTTTTGACATTATTTTTACAAGTTACGAGCATTTCCTAGAGCATGCCGAAAGGTTTTTTATTGATTTCCCACCATCCAGACAATGATTGTTTAAACCTTGGCTTCAACAACCAAAGTTTCACAGTTGACTACCAAAAAGCTTTTTTTTCACTTGCTATATTGTCAGAAATGTAATCCAAAGGACATGCAAACACGTAATGAAAAGAATCATATCAATTTAGAGCTTTTGACTATTGAATAGCCAAGTCTCAAATCTTGGGTGCTGACGTTTCCTGAAACACACCACACACAAAAATAGACAGACTAAATGTCCAAAGAATGGATTATCTCTCAAGCAAGTTTCTCCAACTTCATTTTAATATTGCACAAGTGTGAACTACAACTAAGGTCATGGGGAAATTAATGTAGAAAGTTTGGAAAATGGTTGATAGTAACGTAAAGTATATGCTTTAATTTGTAGTGGATAGACTGACATTTGCAAAACCATCAATATAGTTGTGTAACCTGAAGATTCTGTTATTTTTCATTGTGTCAGAGCCTAAGGTGCCGTTCAGGAGGAAGCTGCAGGACGTGGAGGTACAGGAGAAGATGTCAGCCAAACTGATGTGTGAGGTGCCTCTTAGTGTCACCCAGGCCAACTGGTTCATGGAGGAAACGCGGCTGGAGCAAAGTACCAAATACCGCATGGAGCAGGAAGGCACCCTGCGTTCTCTCACCATACACAATGTCACCACCAACGACGATGGTGTTTATATCTGCGAGATGAAAGAGGGCAGTCGCACTGTGGCTGAGCTCACCGTCCTGGGTATGGTTGGTCTTTTTATCTTTATCTCTGACCGTAAAATGCTGCTAAAAGTTAGAAGAGTATACAGAGTGAATCCACTGCATACCTGATCCTGATTTTTTTCAGTGCGTCTACTATGCGACTGAATGTGTTTCTTTATGTAACGTCTACTTGCTCTCATATCCCAGGCAACATTACTAAGAAGCTTCCCCGGAGGACAGTAGTTCCTGTCAGTGACACTGTCATCTTCTGTGTGGAGCTGGAGCATCCCTGCCCGGATGCCCACTGGACCCGCAATGGCGAGAAGCTGAAGGAAGATTCCCGTATTTCCATTGCCTGCATGCTCAGACAGTACACACTCACAATTAGAGACTGCCAGGCAGAAGACTCAGGAGAAGTGGCCTTTGTGGCTGGAGACTGCAAGACTTCCACTCGATTCTCTGTCACTGGTGAGGATGACCTGATTACATCATATTCAGGATGTCTTAGAATGTGGTAATTAATGTTTAAATTACAAAACATGAAACTAAACAGACTTCATACAGTACTTTTTGGTAATTATCTTAATTGTCTTGCATTCTCTTATTATTCTGTTTATTATTTTAACGTTCTCTGCAGCAAACCCCAACAATCTTGTACATACATAGATTAACATTTAATGGGTTAGACAAAATAATGTAAACACCTTGTGGAAATAACTTAACTCTGAAATAACCTTGCGATTACAAACACTACTACAAAGGTTGGTTGATTTCCAAATAGCAACATTTGTTAAATGCAATAGAAGAATAAAAGTTCAAAATAAATTGTCCATGTTCAAAAAAACATGGACAATTGCAATGGTCATTTTAGGTGTGATCATCCAAATAAGTGATGAAACAGTGTCATAAAACATAGGTGCTCTTCAGGACAGGTACAGCATATACTATGTGTTTTGAAAAGGAGTGGTCTCCAGCCATGTTCCAACACAGACTTTTTAACTTAGGCTATATGGCTTTGGAGTGCCTTGGATTTGTCTCCCTTAAACTGCTTAGAAAGATGGGTTAAAGTGGACTTGTTTAAAACCTGATCTGATCGCTTATGTCTGTGATGCCCAGTGTACTCAGCATCACAGTTACTAAGCTGGTAATCAAAGTATTAGCGTAACTGACAAGAATGATCTGCAACCCAGGTTGTTAAAAAAAAAAAAAGAAACTGAATTTTGCTATAATCTTTCCTTTGATTTACTACAATCACTCAATACTCACCTGATCATATAAACAGCATGAGCATTGCTATTTCTGTTCTAGCTGCAAGAAAGCATCCTCCCGATCCCCCAGTCGATGCTGTGGTGCAGAACAAGACTGACTCATCCATCACCATTCAGTGGTCTCCTCCTGACAGCGACCGCCCTGTGCCCATCAAGGGCTACATTGTGGAGAGGAGGAAGGTTGGCACTCAGACATGGCAGAGGTGCAATGCTGGAGAAACCATTCTTTCAACAGAGATCACCATCTGCCAGTTCACTGAAGAAGCCAGCTACCAATTCCGTATCTCTGCTATGAATGACTTTGGCCAGAGTCCCTACTTAGAGGTACCTGGAAGCTTCTACCTAGGTAAGACTGATGTCTCTGTGACATTTCTTGGTCATAGCTATGTGCTGTTATGCATTCAAATGTTCTTCTCTCATGTCTGGTTTGCCTGTTGTCTCCAGAGCCCATTGCTGAAATCAGGAAAGGCCTGATGAACAGCACTGCGATCAGTGGTGAGGAGTTCTCTATCTCCGTGGAGCTGTCTGCTGTTTGTTCTGGCTTCTGGTCTCTAAATGGCCGCCTCCTGCGCAGTGGATCCGACTACCTCATCACCAGGTCCAAGAACACACACACTCTGCTCATCCGTGTCGTGACCATGGAAATGAACGGAGCTGAAGTCAAGTTTGTGGGTGGAGGCTCGCAAAGCACTTGCATCTTATCTGTGAAGGGTATGCATTCATAGCCATTTAAAAGAAAATCCTCTATATCATATTAATATATTGTAGTACATTTGCTTTTCTGTATTAAAACTTTGTAGATTCTGTACAAAAAAACTTGCTTTTAATTCAAATCAATAATGCCTTCTTACCTGACAACTGTACTTTTAGTTCCTCCTGTTAGGTTCACTAACAAATCAGATCTGCTGGAGGTGGTGTCCTGCAGTGCCCAAGCCACTGCTCAGCTGACTGCTGAGGTGTCGGATTACGATGCACAGGTTTGTGATGGGATCATACATAATTTCCAGCTTTACTTTTAGCATTCACAGATTCTTTTAATGGACCATTTACTTTACAAGTGTGCAGGGATGGAAAACGTACAGGCACTATAATCTCTGTAATTGAGTAGGTTTTTCCTGTGCTATTTGATTCAATTCTAAAGTAAATAATTCCATTTAAATTAGCTTTGACCCTCTTTTCCATTGTAAGACAATCGGTCGCCACTTTGCATTGAATTGATGTATTGTAGTTGAAGTTGGTATGGTGTATTCATATGGAAATGAATACTTGTCAACACAAGTACTCCTACTTGGCAATATGAAAGTAGCAGTAGTTCCACTTGAGCAGAACATTCAAGTACTCTTTTAACCCTATCTTTTACTTAGACTACTATTGTTCCTATTTTGGCAGTCTGTTCTGTGTTTGTTTCTTCAGGTGGTTTGGATGAGGAATGGGCGTGAGGTGAAAATGGGAAAGAAGTATGAATATGTGATCATCGACCGCAAGAGGATCCTGATGGTACACAATGTTACAGAGGAAGATGTGGGCATCTATGAGTGTGTTTTAGCTGATGACAGAATGTCCCTGCAACTCGCACTTAAAGGTACGCTCATCATAATCATTGCTACTAAGTACAGATTTACAGTTTAACCTAATCGCAGAGCAAAGTCAACAATCTGTCTAGCATGGACTGTTTGTTGGCCTGTGGAGCAAGCTTTCTGTCTAAGCATCACCAATGTGCTCTGCTCGATGCCAAGATGATTTTGTAATGGGAACTGGGCTTAGTGTGTGCAACAAGTACTGCCTCAAGCACCCATAATGCAGACAGTTTCTCTCAGACCATGTGATGTACTGAAATGTGACCTGCTCTGATGGCTGCTAGCATATGCTTATGAGCCATCAAACAGAGGAAAGAGCTATCTGTCATCATGTTGTCAACTCCAATGTTACTCTGCTACCCCACCTCATGCTCTTCATACACATAACAAACCTAAAGATATACATTTTCAAAGGGATTTTAATTAATGTCTCAAAGATTTTAACTCTAATTTGGTAACACAAATATTTATTTGTATGAAAGCAAAAAAATAAATTGACATATAGTCATATATAAGTCATGACTCAGTTTCCATCTCTTTTTCTCTAAGATGAACCTGCCAAGTTCCTGAACAAAGCCAGAGGTCCCATGGGTTTGTCATCGTCCCTTAAAGGAGATCTTGAGCTGAGCTGTGAGGTATCTCCTGCCAGCGCAGCCGTTGTGTGGAGAAAAGATCAAGTGGAGATCACTGAGGACCAAAGAGTTACCATCATCTCCAAAGGGACTCAAAGGAAGCTCATCATCAAGAATGCCAAGAAAAGTGACGAAGGACATTACTCCTGTGAGACAGCAGCAGACAAAGTCACATTCCAGGTCAAGATAAAAGGTAAGACTGTATGATGCTTTTGTAGTACTATTCAATACATCTGCACATCACAGATATAAATTTCTTTACATTATTCATTTTCTCAGAAACTCAAGCCGTAGCTGCCTTCTCCAACAAGGAGTCAGTCCAAAAGGAGGTGAAAGCTACTCTCTCTCAGAAAGCCACCCTTAGTTGCAATGTTTCAGATAGCAAGACAGAGGTGAAATGGTATAAAGACGGCAAGTTGTTGGTATCCAGTAGGACAATATACTCGGAAGTGAAAGGTAATACTCGTCAGCTGGTGATTGAAAAGGTGGAGAAGAGCGATGCTGGAGAGTATACATGCGAAGCTGGAGGGGATAAGCTGGTCTTCAAGATATTTGTGTCAGGTAGGACTGCTCGATTGGTTAACTAATATATACAATTTAACAAATATTTTCAGTTTTATACGACTAATATAAATTCTGTCTATGTCTGTGAGCTACTGTATGAATATAATTGGAGAAGGTTAGCACACATTTGTTGCAACACATTTAACCATCTTTGTACATCACATCACATTTACAGGATGTACTGTAGTTCCAATTTTGTGAAATTATATGTGCCAAACAAAACTTGATGAGGTTTGCCTCTGAGAGTAAATAATTAATTTTTAATATTGGTGCCCCGAAGAATCTGTCAATTAGTCATCTCTAATATGTTTCAGTCATTGGTGGTATTACACAGTGCTCATAACAACACTGCATTTGTCATTGACGTTAGCCTCAGAGGCCCAGTCAGCTTTCTCCGAGGAGTCCGTCCAGAAGGAGGTGAAAGCCACTCTCTCCCAGAAAGCCACCCTGAGCTGTGAGGTAGCTGATACCAAGACAGAGGTGAAGTGGTACAAGGATGGCAAGCTACTGACCACCACCAAGACAATCCATGCAGAGTCAAAGGGTAAAAGTCGCCAGCTTGTGATCGACAGCGTGGAGAAGAAGGATACTGGAGAGTACATCTGTGAGGCTGGGACCGAGAAGTTGGCCTTCAAACTCCAGGTGGCAGGTAGGGACAAGGACTGGACTGGCTTACAGTATTTCTGTTGACTGATGCAAGTGTTAACAACATCTAACATACAATGGACAGGGAAAACGTTTTTGTCATCCACATTCATGGTTTCCTCCACAGACACACAGGTTCAGCCTGCATTCTCTAACAAGGAGTCCGTCCAGAAGGAGGTGAAAGCCACTCTCTCTCAGAAAGCCTCCCTGAGCTGTGAGGTGTCTGATACCAAGACAGAGGTGAAATGGTACAAGGATGGCAAACTGCTGACTTCCAGCAAGACAATCCATGCAGAGTCGAAGGGCAAGAGTCGGCAGCTGGTGATCGACAGTGTGGAGAAGAAGGATGCTGGAGAGTACATCTGTGAGGCTGGGACTGAGAAGCTGGTCTTTAAACTCCAGGTGGAAGGTAAGGAGAATGCAGTATGTTTTATAAATACCAAATTTAAATTATTAAATCCTACCTGTTGTTGTTACTTGTTGGTACACCCTTCAAAACTTAATGAGGGCAAAGCATGTAAAACATAAAGCCTAGATGCATTTTAGTTAAAACCTAATTTTAATGACTGTGTCATACAAGGGTAATTGCATTGTAATAATAAAATAAAATTGTAACATGGAAATAAAAAAACTAGAAAACCAAACTCTTCAAATATTTATGTAAAAACTTATTCTGATTACATAATACTTAGACTGTTTGATTAATCAATACTGAGCATTTCAAAATTTGAAAAATAGCAATATTTTACACTCAAGTCATTATACTAAGTCTTATGCTAGCTTTTTTTAAAGAAATAAAAGATGTTTACTGTGTGAAACTGGTGGATATTTTGTGTTTTCTATTTGTGTTTGTGGTCCCTCTGATTTGTGATCATGAATGTCACAATGAATTTGGCTGCATTGTTGATTGCTTCAGTTATGAGATATTTGGCATGCTTTGCTCAAACATCTATAGTCCAATATTGATGTGGAGTCTCATGTTATTAGATGACAATTGAAATTATGTGAATATTTTGGGTTTTGTTGCTTGTATGCACTACTGAGCTTCATGTTTTGATTTCTTGTAGCATTCGTTTGCTGAGACAGCTCTGGTGTCTTGTGGCTCTGTTGTTTGTCAGTTCCTGTTCACAGATTTGGTCTTTTTCTTTCTGAATGAGGTGTTTTAGATTATTCATTGTGCCTCTCTGTGGCAACTTGCAGATGCCCAATTGCTTTCGCTTTATGACTGCAAAGTGCAATGTTGTGTCTCCTGCAATTCGACGTGCTTTAATTGAGCTTGTTGCTCTGTGCACTGCATCTGTAAGGTTTGGTTGTGTTTGTCCAGTAAATACAAAGCAGTGTCTGTGCTGTGGAGTCAAGTCCTTTTTTGTATGGGTAATTGTACTGCCACCACATTTCTTTACAGTTACTTCTATAGAAGTCCGGGGTAAATCCGCTTTCCTCAACAAAGAGTCTGTCCAGAGGGAGGTGAAAGCCACTCTCTCCCAGAAAGCCACCCTGAGCTGTGAGGTAGTTGATAACAAGACAGAGGTGAAGTGGTACAAGGATGGCAAACTGCTGACCACCAGCAGAGCAGTTCACATGGAATCAAATGGCAAGATTCGTCAACTGGTGATCGACAGCGTAGAGAAGAAAGATGTTGGAGAGTACACCTGCGAAGTCGGAACTGAAAAATTGGCATTTAAAGTACAGGTGACAGGTATGAAGAATCAAAGGGAATAGTACACAGTATGTGATGTGTGTGTGAAGGCTGAATGTCTGTCTGCTTGTCTCAAAATTTCAGGTGAAGTAGATCAAAAACAGCTACAGTGGAGGATCAGAATTTGTAGTTTTTCTTAACTACTGTTCTGAGTTGGATGTTGAATGTTGTAGTATGTTGGTGTCACAAATATTTGCGTTCTTTAATTTTTTTAATTTTTATTTATGCAGCTTTGTCCACTTTATTTTGTCTTTGTTGACGTTATAAGCACTTTTCCTGGTTATATTTTGGCTTGTATCATCCTGAAACAGTAGTTTCATAATGTTTTAATGAGTTGTATTAAAATGAAGAGGGGCGATGCCATGACATTCTCCATTGTTACTTTTGCAGAGATCCAACACAAGTCAGCCTTCTTCAACACGGAATCAGTCCAGAAGGAGGTGAAAGCCACTCTCTCCCAGAAAGCCACTCTGAGCTGTGAGGTAGCTGATACCAAGACAGAGGTGAAGTGGTACAAGGATGGCAAACTGCTGACTTCCAGCAAGACAATCCATGCAGAGTCGAAGGGCAAGAGTCGTCAGCTGGTGATCGACAGCGTAGAGAAGAAGGATGCTGGAGAGTACATCTGCGAGGCTGGGACTGAGAAGCTGGTTTTTAAGATGCATGTGGCAGGTAGGAGGAATAAGATGTCACTAGTATTTCTGAGAGTATGCAAATGTGAATTGAATTTGTCTTATTTGTTTTGTAGCATTGTGTGTTGATTTTTCTATTGTGTTCCCCTTGCATTCAACCATTAAGTCTGTTCAACGCGACTGAAAGGTTTTGGCTGTGTGTATGCGTTTCGGGTTGACTTATATGATGTCATTTGTTTACATCAAATTCTTCATTTGATCTGCAGGAGCCCCAGCTGGCTTCTCTAACAAGGAGTCTGTCCAGAAGGAGGTGAAAGCTTCTCTTTCGCAGAAAGCCACCCTGAGCTGTGAGGTGTCTGATTCCAAGACAGAGGTGAAGTGGTACAAGGATGGCAAACTGCTGACTTCCAGCAAAGCAGTCCACATGGAGACAAAGGGCAAGAGTCGTCAGCTGGTGATAGAAAAAATGGAGAAAAAAGATGCTGGAGAGTACACCTGTGAGGCTGGAACAGAGAAGCTGTTATTTAAGCTGCAGATGACAGGTGAAATATATTTCAAATAAAATTAATGTTGCCACAAGATTGATCATGCTATGTACAAAGCACTGAAAAGAATCTCTTTTTTCTCTGTAGATGCAGCTGTCAAGTTCCAGAAGAAGCTTGTCAAGGATACATGTATTGTTCAAACAAGTGAAAACATTGTTTTGACCACTGAGCTGACCACAGAGAGTGATAGTGTGAAGTGGTTTAGAGATGGTGTGGCACTCAAGGAGGGCAGCAAGTATGAAATGAAAAAAGATGGCCTTTCTCATACCCTGATTGTAAAATCCACTGAATCCAAAGACAGTGGATCATACTCCTGTCAAACTGCTGATGACAAACTGGAGTTCAAAGTTCAAGTTAAAGGCAAGTCATAGAATTGATTTGGTTTATTGCTGTATAGATCTCTTCGGATGCCAGATTTTGTTTTGATGTCTAACTCCCGTGTTTTCATTTCAGATTCAGCTTTGAAGTTTGTTGTCCTTTTGAAACCTGCTACAGTGGATTTGGGAGGTACACTCAGTCTGGTGTGTGAACTAAATCAAACCTCAGGGGATGTTGTCTGGCAGCATGATGGTCGTGAGATTAAACCTGGAGGCAGGCACTGTGTCAGGACAGATGGTGCTAAGCGGGTTCTCACTGTGACTGGCATGACTAAAGAAGATGAAGGAGAATACAGCTGTGAATGTAGAAATGACAAGACCTCTGCTAAAGTCTCCTCAAAAGGTAATTGAATTAAACTCAAAAATTCAGTTTCAGGTATTACACCCCTCCCTTAGGAGGCCCTATGGGGCAAACAAACCCTCCATCACTGACCCAAATAAACCCCAGAACAACACCTTGAAAACAACCAAAGACATACAAACAACCAAGACACTAAATCAAGGCCACCAAAAAGCAAAGTCAAAACACAATAGTCAGACAAAATCCCAGGCTGAGAGTCAGCAAGACCAGCAGTGCCCCACTTCAGGAGCCTCTCTTCTCTGAGGCTGGCACGGGAGCTTTTAAACACTTAATTCCCCGGCCAGGTGCACCTCATTGAGCAATCAAGATGTAGCACACCTAGGCAGAGCTAGAGAGGACAGAAGAGGAAAAGGGACAAACAGTACAGGGAAACACATACAGCCGTAACACAGGGTAGAAACAGTTTCTTTGATATCAGTCTGCTTCATTTGATGTGACTCATTCCTTTCAGCACCCAGACTAGTGAGGCTGACCACCAAACTGAACAATGTGGCTGCAATGGAGGGAAAAGACGCCATTTTCAAGTGCGCTGTCAGCCCAGCAGATGTCAACGTTAAGTGGTTCCACAACAGTATACCCATCACTGCTGGGCCCAAGTATAAGATTGAGCATGGTGGCAACAGTCACTCAGTCACCATCACCTCTGTCACCCAAAAAGATGCTGGAGAGATTAGCGTTGATGCAGAAGGCAAAAGCTGCAAAGCTACCCTACAAGTGCAACGTAAGAAAATGCATTTATAATTAAAATAGCTGTTTTAAGTATGTGAAGTAATTTAATTTCTTCATTAACTTTGACATTTCTTTGCACCCCAATTAGATGAGCCTGTGACATTTAAGAAAAAGCTAGAAAACCTGACAGTGCAGGAGCAGAGTGAAGTGAAGTTGGAGGTGGAGCTCAGTAAGCCATCAGATGAAGTGAGGTGGATGAAGAACAGCGTAGTGCTGCAGTCTGCAGGAAACATGGAGATTCGGGTAGATGGAGCTAAGCAGGCTCTGGTCTTCAAGAGTGTGGCTTATGCTGACCGGGGCATCTACTCCTGTGAAACTCTGGACGACAAAACCCAGGCCAAACTCAATGTGGAGAGTAAGACTGATCCACAGTCACATTTTTTAAGATACAATATACAGTATTTAAGTACATATCTTAACCCTCGAAAGAGAATGTCATTATCTAGTAATGTGTGGTTGGATATGAATTTTGAGTTACAAGCTAAGAAACCTTGCTTGCATGTTAACACTCAAACATTTCCTCCTCCTCCCTTCAGTGAAGAAGATCCAGGTAATCAAGGGCCTAACAGAAACCAAGGTACATGAGACAGAGACAGTAACTCTTGAGGTAGAACTCAGCCAGGCTGATGTTGAAGGCTCCTGGACCAGGGATGGGGCCAAGTTAAAGTCAGGGGCGAACTGCCGTATCACAGCTCTGGGAAAGAAGCATGCCTTAACGTTGTCCAATCTCAAGAGGGAGGATGCAGGAACCATTGCCTTCCAAGCAGAAGGAGTACATATTTCTGGCAAACTGATTGTCACAGGTAAGGGCTGCTTCCAGTCGCTAGGGTCTTGGTCGACCAAACCTCTATTGTTGTACAACGCCCATTCTGCCACAAACATCAGTCACATTTGTGACCGACATGTGTTGATTCTACAGAACCTCCTGCTATGATCTCCAAGCCCATTATAGATATCAGTGCTCCTGAGAAGGAGAAGGTTACTTTTGAATGTGAAGTGTCCAGAACAAATGCAGACGTTAAATGGTTCAAGGTGAGAAATTATTGTTTGAATTACTATCTGCAGAGTAAAATAGTAAGATTTAAAAAGTGTGAAGTGCATATGTAACGTAATGTAACATTTTGAATAAATTATTAATCTGCAGGATGATGTGGAACTGAAACCAGGGAAGAACTTTGGCATCCATTCCTTGGGCAGAAAGCGCTCTTTGGTCATCAACAAGTGCACTCCTGAAGATGCTGGCACTTACATCTGTCGCACTACTGATGATAACACCTCTGCCAAGCTCACTGTTCATGGTAATTATGAGTCAAGTCATGAAGCACCCAAATCAGTCAGATACCATTATTTAGGGTACAGTATATACAGTATTTCTAGTATATAGAAACATCTTTAAAAATATTTTCCCTGCAGCCAGAGATATTAAGATTGTTAAGAAGCTGGAGGATATGGAGGTGATGGAGAAGGAGAGTGCTGCATTTGTCTGCGAAATCTCACATGATGAAGTGGACTGCCAGTGGTACAAAGGAAGTATCAAACTCAAAGTCAGTGACAACATCAAGATGAGACAAGAGGGTAAGGTCTCAAGAACCTGTATATTCATGCAATGTTATAAGATTTGCCTGAATAATGATTATCACTAATAATGAGATTGTATTACTACAAGCTGTCTATTTCTTATTCCAGGCAGAACTTATGTACTGCTGTTTAAGTATGTTACCCCAGAAGATATGGGTGAGATTAAGTTCACAGCTGAGAAGGCCTCTTCAACTGCAAAACTTAAAGTGAAAGGTAAACAAGTCTGTATTATGTGCTGAAATCAGTGTATCAGTATATAATGTATGTTGTTGCATTGATTAGCTAACAATTATGTTACAATGTTCAGATGTGGCTGCAAATGGATTATTTCTATTCATTATGATGAAAGCTGTTATTTTTCTTAATTATAAACAATTAGACTACTGTAAAGAGATTATTAGGCTATACAGAAGTCAGATTATGTTTGCATTCAAACAAAAGATTTTATACACTGACATTTCAGTGTATAAAGCATTTCAATTGGTTTAGTGAGCCAAATGTAAAAGATTACACTAGTTAGATTAAATTTTGTCTTGCTAAAAAAGTAAACGCAGTGCATCATTCTGGCAATATTGGTGAGATAGAAAATCCAGTTGCAACTTGCATGTACATTGTTCTGCCTCATTGAGGCCTGATGGCAAAGGAAACTCAACTAGCTGAGGTTTAGGATTATTTTCAAGGGGTTTTGTCATAGCTTTCTTTCTTGATTGAATGTAGGTCTCTGCAGTAGTCTATAGGCAGGGAGAAAGCATCATTGGTCCAGTAATTTTGGACATTTTGGGGTCAAGTCTGAATTATGTTAGAGGCACAAATTCTGTGACAGATTAGATAGCACACTTTGCTATCAGTTTACCATAAACTGCTCCAAGTTGCATCAACATGCAAATGTTTTCTTGTTTCTATATCACATGAATTAACTGACTAAACATTAACTGATATATATGACTGGCACACAGTAATTCCTATTTAATATAGTGTTGTTACAAAATTCTTGCTATCTGCTTTAGCTTTGGCAAAAAAATGTTGGAACTGACATCAAAAGCATTACATATTAGCCCCATTTGATTTGGCTATAACATAATTCAATTATGAACATCGCCTCTCCTATAGTGTGCTTAGGCAAGGGCTTTGGCAAGACCTTGGCATTAATAGTCTTTAATCTTCCTTTGTGCCATACATGATAGTTTTCATTAATTCAGTATTATTGTTACTGTAGAGCTGCCTGTCAAGTTTGTGAAGAGACTCAGGGATAAGATAGCGATGTATAAACATCGTGGTCACCTTGAATGCCAAGTGTCACGTGCCAGTGCAAAGGTGAAGTGGTACAAGAACAAGATGGAGATCAAACCCGGCAAGAAGTATGAGATCAAAAGTGAAGATGTGTACCGAAAACTCACCATCAACGATGTTGACGATGGGGACGAAGACACGTATACCTGTGACGCCACTGATGACAAGACATCCTGTAAACTACTTGTGGAAGGTAACATGATGGAAGATAAAGGTTGATTTTAAGCTTAGTGTCAGGTTTATCACTTGTGGGGCATTTATGTATATGACTCTACGTATTTACACAAAACAAGCCATCAGATTGCTAGTCAATGAGGTGTCTGTCTATATAACTATATGTCTGTCTATCTATTTATCTATCTGTCTGAAATGATGAAGTACTGTACTAATGAGAAATATGGCAACATTATGTTGATTTATTTCCTGGCCATTTTGGACCAAGCCTGACCTACTAAATGAGTGAACATACTAATTGTTAATTCAAATAATTTGTGCGAGAAAGAAATTAACAAAAATGAATGATCATTCAGGCGAAGTAACCCATGCAGGTGTTTTCAGTCATTCTGATCAAGTAGACTTCTGCTCAGGTTTGGTGGGAAATATGTGAGGTCATTACAGTAAAGTCCATGGACGAAGAATAGGCATTTGGACATGTCACAGTAGAAAAGAAATTACAGGTGTAAATAATACATTTAATGATAGCTGAATTCCATTTAGCTGCTTCAGTTTTAGGGTCCTGGCATTGTGCATGCTGGCTCACAGTCATATTGTCATGGCTTACAGGGACACTTGAATAGAACGGAGCTATTGTTAATTGTATTAGTAATTGTGCTTTTCCTACAATGACAAGTCAAATTGTGTGCTGTAATTTAGGAACAGTGTCTCCATTACATAGTTTGTCCACCAGAGAGTGCTTATTTTTCAACTGTATAAGTACTGCTCTGTATGTATCTTGGTCACAATTGGGGAAAAACAGAACAAATCTGAGGGATCGTATCAGGATTGTTTTTTTACATTCAGTGTTTATGTTTAAAAAAAAAAGTGTTATCAGATTCCCAAATATCGGTATCAGCCTAAAAATTGGTGCAATTTGGTTTGGGTCTGCTAAAGGCTAAACCATTTGTATGGTCCTTTTACTATAAATCAACATTATTTTTATTTTATGGAATCATTGACTTCTAACTAAATCATTCTCTTTTCATGACCCCTCCAGAGCAGTCCATCAGCATTGTGCGGGAGCTTAGTTCAGTAGAAGTGACAGAACCCTTTGCAGCTGTTTTTGAAGTTGAAATCAGTATGGAACTGGTGAAACCTCCTATATGGACTCTGAATGGAGTTGCTGTGCAGGAGAGCGCTGATGTTGAAATGGAGAAAGAGGGCACTATGCATCGTCTCACTTTCAAAAAGACCAAAGCATCGATGACAGGACCTTTGCAGTTTACAGCTGGGAAGAGCAAATCTTTAGCCCAGCTCACAGTCAAAGGTAAATCGCGTTGAATCACGTTTATACAGCAGTTGGCCACAATAACTTGTTACTGTGATACTGTTGTAGTTAAATATATCCAGCATAATTCAGTTGGGTCTAATCACTTACTGTTCCTCACATTTAGAGCGTCCGCTTGAGATTGCAGAACCTATCAAAGATGTGAAGGCGAAGGAGAAAAGCTCTGCCATACTCACCTGCAAATTCTCTGCCTCACCTAAAGAAGTTAATTGGTTCAAAGGTCAGGCACCTCTGGCAGTGTCAGACAAATATAACATGAAGCAAGATGCTACAAGGGCTCAACTTACCATTCAAAGGTTGACTGAGGAAGACAGTGGAGAGTACTGCTGTCAGTCTGGACCTGCTGAGACCAAAGGCACACTTACTGTTGAAGGTACTGTATGAAACTGAATTCTCAAAATACAGCAAGTGTGCATATTCTTATTAAATCCATCCCATAAAGCAGCTGTTTTATAATGGTTTAGGATGAAAGTGGTCTTCAAACTAAACCTGTCTTGTTTCTTCTGTCCAGTGCGGGAAATTAAGATCACCAAGCACTTGACTGACACAGAGGTTGATGAAGACAACGATGCAGTGTTCACATGTGAGATTAACTATGCGGATGAAGAGGTACAGTGGCTTCTGAATGACAAGGTGCTCTTCACCAATGAAGTCAACACCATCACTCATGAAGGAAAGGTTCACAAGCTCACACTGAAGAACTTGGCACCTCAGGATGGGGGGACTATCACCTTTCAAGTCCGCAAGGTGAAAGAGTCTGTGACACTTAAGGTCAAAGGTAAGAACTGTGCATGCACTATGTTTACAAGCTCGAAAAATAAATTGCTGTACGAATATCAGGTGAAGGCAGGAAATCAGACCTCGCAGCTACATGCGTGATCATACTGACTGAAGCATTTCATCATGAGTCACATTTCTCCCCCTACCATACCTTGAAACTGTATTGGAATTTGCTCTGCAAATCAAATCTTTATAAATGCTGTCAATCCCAGTCCACCCAAAAGGTGAGAACATGATATATCCTTCGGTCATTCTTTACTTTGTCAATTCCCCTCCAGAGAAACGTGCTGTGTTCCTCAAGTCTCTAGATGATGTCATTGGAGAGGAGAAAGGCATGGTAACTCTGGCGTGTGAGGCGTCCAAGCCCAGGGTTTCTCCCACATGGAGA
The DNA here is from genome assembly GCA_002120245.1 of Maccullochella peelii. Classification (NCBI taxonomy): domain Eukaryota; kingdom Metazoa; phylum Chordata; class Actinopteri; order Centrarchiformes; family Percichthyidae; genus Maccullochella; species Maccullochella peelii. The sequence continues at coordinate 99,069 of LKNJ01000774.1, forward strand.
AAAGAAGGTAAAGTCTTGAAGGCTGGACCAAAGTATGAGCTCCTTCACACAGGCAAGTCTTTGGGACTGATCATCAAGGACGTCACCAAAGAAGATGCTGGACAGTATACTTGTGACCTTGGAACTGAGGTTTCTAAAGCAAAGGTCACTGTAAGAGGTTGGTACTGTTGTTTGAGATATGCAGCTTTACAGTGTTGGCCTTCATACATATGGTTATGTTTGGCATCGTCACCAACTTATGCTCTCTGTCCCAAATTTAGAGATTGGCATTGGAATTACCAAATGGCTGAAGTCAGCTGAGGTGAATGAGGGAGAGACATGTAGCTTTGAGTGCATATTATCTCGTGAGAGCACAGACGAGTGTTCCTGGACTCTTAATGGCCAAACTATTACAAATGGAGGCCGCTTCAAAGTCACCAGTAAAGGACGCAAGTACATGCTGGCCATCAAGGATGTCACTCCTACTGATGCTGGAGAGGTGATCTTCAACATTAAAGACCTGAGCTCCAAAACAACATTAACAGTTGAAGGTAAGCTACATATCTATTTTTACAAGGTCTAGACAAAGTAACAAATTTTAAAGTATTAAAATAAACACGTTATTATCCCTTGTTGCAGGCAAAGCTTCATCTGTTTCGAGAGGACTACAGAGTGTCAGTGCTGTTCAAGGGGAAAATGCTGTCTTTACCTGTGAGGTAACACAGACATGTTCTACTGTAAAGTGGGCTAAGGAAGGCAAAGCCATCAAGAAGAGCCAGAAGTATGACATTAGCCAAGAGGAAAAGGTCATGAAGCTGACCATCCATAATGTCTCTGCTCAAGACTCTGGAGAGTACAGTTGTGAAGTTGTTGGAGGTGCAACCACCAAAGCCAAGCTGGAAATCAAGGGTAAGACTGGAGATTTCGAAAGAAAGATTGTAGTAAAAAGATAATCAATATCTTTACTAAATAGACAACCTCTAGGATAATCTTATGTTCTGAAACCATAGATTAATCTTTTAACTATTAACTATTTTATACTGTGCCTAAAATTGTAACAAGGTTATTTTCTTTTTACAGAGCCAATCCATAAATTCACTAAAGCGCTGAAGGACAGCCAAGCAGAGGAGAAGAGCTCCGTGAGCTTGCAATGTGAGACTGCACAAACCCCATCCACTGTGATATGGCTTAAAGGTCACACAGAGCTCAAGGCTGGAGGTCGGTATGAGATGTCCCAGAAGGAGGGGGTCTTAACTCTCACCATCAAACACTTGGAGGAGAAAGACACTGATATCTATACTTGTGACGTGGGCACTGCCAAGAGCATGGCAAAGGTGACAGTCAACGGTAAGAACTTAAGAATGTATGCATACATGTTTGGGGTAAGATTTTGTCTTTCAGAGCTGATTATCTTTATGAATTCTGTTTGAAGAGTTATTTGAATATTAAATGTCCTTTACGTCTTACCTTTTAGAAGACACAAATAAGGGTATAGTGTGGATAATGATAATTACTGGTAAATAATTATTACTTAGTTGCTAGCTAATTTTATCCTTTTTAAAGAAAATTTGTTAACAGTCCTACGTTAGTAGAATGAACCCTCAATATCTGACACAAGGATTAACCTGAGACAATTCCACTGTTAATGTATTTTGCAAGTTTTTTGAGGTCAGTGAGATGCTTGCCGTGTTGACTTTGCTCATAGTTTGGTTTGGTTTTGCTTTAAAGGCCAGTTGGTGGTTATAATGGAAAAACCACAGGATGTTAACTGTTTTGAAGGGGAGTCTGCTACATTTGTTTGCCGTGTCAGTCCTACTGATCTGCCTCATGTGCAGTGGTGCTTAGATCATACCCCGCTGCAGCCAAGCCCCCTCAATGATATTCACATTCTAGAGGGGAGTTTCCACACTCTTACTGTAAGAGAGCTAACTCCCAGGGACTCAGGCACCATCTCTGTGGTTGCTGGGGATCAGAAAGTATACGCGTCACTTGTCGTCAAAGGAAACTGACACCGTCCACAGTCACGTATACATCTACTTACAGTGTAGATTTGTCAAAAGCACCATAGATTAGGTCGAATTGTTACTAAATCTTCTATATTTTCTTAATAAAAATTTGTTTTCAGTTTTTTGCATTGTGAGGATCTGCTTTGAACTTTTTGTTTGGCACTGTTCTATCGTCTTTGTCTTGGGGTTCGTATGATTGAGAGACTGTTTGCACATCCACATATTGTGAACGATATCCATCAGCATGTGCAAATGTTTCAAGTGACCTGTTCCCTAAATGCATTGTCCTGTTATGTAAGCACTGCGCACTGCATAAATGAATGTTTCCTTTCTTGGTCATACTTTGTGCATTTCAAAAAGAATTTAATTCTGTAGTATCGTAATGAGAGAGTTTGTTTTTAGATCAAGTGCACTGTTGTAGCTAAACCTTCATCAAAAGCAACATCAGCCCAACTGTTGGAATAAGTTTTGGGTTCCAAAGGCTAATGTTGGATGACTGGAGCACGACAACTCACACATCATCTTCGCCTCTAATCATTTCCCATCCTCCATCACAACCCAACAGAATGCACCACCCTTTTATATAATCAAGTCATTCTTTATTTTATTTTAGCCCTGCCTGCCAGTTTTAAAGAGAAGCTCAAGAACCAGGAGAAAAAGCAAGGGGAGACTTTTACACTTTGCTGCAAGTTATCAAAACCTGCGGCCGACGTTCAGTGGAAGAAAGGCGCTGAAATTCTCAAAGCTGGAGAGAAGTATGAGATGAAGCAGGAGGAGACCTCTTGTCAGCTTCAGATTAAGAATTTGAAGGTTGAAGATAGTGGAGAGTATTCTTGTGTGTGTGGGGACCAGAAGACATCTGCAACTGTGAAAGTCAATGGTATGGATTCATGAAGTCTTTTTGGAAAAGTTTTATTTGTTTATATTGTATTTCCCAAAGGAGTTCTACTTCTGTTGCCTTCGTAGTGTTTTGTTAAAACCTTTTTTTAAATATTTTATTTTACCTGATTTTGACAAGTAATGAAAACTTGGTTGTACAGCATTGCCGCCGACCTTCAAACACAAGCTGGAGAGCCAGGAGGCTGAGGAGGGAGCCGACATTACTCTGCACTGTGAGCTCTCTAAACCTGGAGTCCCAGTGGAGTGGAAGAAGGGGACACAGGTCCTGAAGTCTGGAGAAAAGTACCAGATGAAGCAGAAGGCCTCTGTGAATGAACTCCTGATCAACAAAGTGTTGCCAGAAGACAGTGGAGACTACAGCTGCGTGTGTGGAGACCAGAAGACCTCAGCTAGCCTCAACATTAAGGGTAGGAGGATTTGTGATTTAAATCTCTACAGTGTATTAAGATGTCTTTGTAATTTAGAAAAATACATTTTGTAGTATCGCATATTTTTATCCTTGTCACTGCAGGAGATTTATTGTTCAATTTAATCATAGCCTGCTTTAAAAAAGTATGTATAATTGATAGGAGGAATATTTGTATTGACTGAAGAACTTGTATTGAAGCACTTGCTTTTGCTATGACATTTCTGTCTTTGTTTTTTGCTGTCTTGTTTCTTTTTGCTGGCTCATAAAATGCCAGCATTCTTCAGATTCATCAGATGCTTCCTTCACAGTTAATGTGGGGGATCAGTAGGTTGGATGTCTTTGCCTGGATCGCTTTTCTGCAGTGTGCTCTGTGCTGGGATCTTTTCTTTAGAAGATTTTTCATCACTTCTTTTTGTCATTTTAGCAGACCTTGCTTGCTGCTGCTCTTTTGTGTGTCTTATGTTATGTTTTTATTGGTAGTATTGTTGACCATTTGTAATGTATGTATGCCGGTCCATAAACTGTCTATTTAATCAGACAAACCAATTGATCTTTGCTCATGTTGTATTATAGTTATCAACCGTGTTTTATGGTGCTTGCTGATTCTTAAAATTGTTTTAATCTACAGGTTGTGAGCCATTTTGTCCAGTGATATTTAGTTTTTAGTTATTATGGAGAAGTACTGTAGATGATCAAGTGTGTTACAGCATTCTGAATTAAAATTGTTTCCTCTCAGCTGTGAAGCTGTCAGCTCCTCCTTCAGCTACTAAACTGGAATCTAAGAGGCAAGAGATCAAAGAAACAGTGGAAGGTATGGAAGGAAGATGGCAATGTACTGGTAACGTGTAACATAATCAGCTCATTTAAAATATAGAAGAAATAAGAACCCTTGTGTTGGTGGCAATTGTGCTGGTAGCATGTTGATGGTTTGAGAATGATACCTGTTGTCAATTGGAGTTTACACGTGCATAATTCACTCGTGTGTGGCATGATTCATTGTCCTTCACATTATATTTGTGTGGTTTGAGAAGACTGAAGGTCTTTGAATTTGTGGCAGTTATACAGACTGTGCTCAGGTGTTCATATTAAATACTGCAGGTCTGGCAATGTCACCGGTTGCTGCCATTATACTTCATGCAGCATTTCTATGTCCATATCATATTTGCATTTCAGCCAAGATGCCCGAAGGTATGTCCATAGCTGCTAAAGACAAGCACAAGAGGCAAGAGATAAAGGAAGTAGAAGGTAATTAACTGAAGATTCTTAGCTTTGCTCAGTTATTTAGCCCATGTGTGGGCTATGTGTGCAATGCATTGCTTTGTTAAGCCAAAAGTGAGAAACCCACATTAAACTATTTGGTTCTTAACACTGTCGCTCCATGTCTTGGCTGCTGACTGGTGCTATCAGACAGAAAGTTGTTGGGTCATGAATTGGCTTACATTGTGTCTTGTTGCTTCAAGGAATTGCTTTAAGGCTAAGGATGTCTGTGGTCTCTGAGTTACTTTATGGCATGGTGGCTGACTTATTGTTGTGGAGACATGTCTTTGTTCCCATCAGCTGTTCGTACATGTAGCTAGTGCTATCCTAAGGCTATTTAAAATTGTGGGTCCAATGTTGTGTTCAATTTCATAGCTGTGACACTGCCAACTACTGGACAGACTCCTACACAGCAGCTCCTCAAACAGGAGAGAGATTCACGAGAGCTCAGAGTGGGAGGTGAAGGTAATGAGACGCATGTTAGCATGGCTTTTGTCCGATACGTGACATCTGAAAATACTGTAAGCATGGTCATCATTTGTTTTATACCAGATGTAATTGCAAGCTTGTAGAAAAACACACATAAAGAAGAAGTGGAAAATATGGAGGGATTAGGCAGCTCAGTTTTGGATTTACTGTCTGTTCTGTGCAGTATGTTATGTTGCCTGGTGAATGTGTAAAATACATAAAGAAGGGGGCTTTTGTTTTATTGTTAGCCCTCGTGTGTGTTGCTGTTCTGTCAATTCCATTTTGTGGCACTATATTTTGTCCAGTTGTTTTAATGCTTTGTTTACTCCAGTTCTGCATTGAATGTCGAACATTTTGATGCTATATGTTTATGGCACTTTGGAAGTACTGTGTTGGATTGTTGCTGTGTGTTGAATTATTGATGATCTGTGAGAGGAGAGGGATGCTTTCATTGTTTTTGCCTGTAGCTTTATTTATTTTGGTTGCTTTCCATTCTCACAGATATTGCTTATCCTCGTTTTGACACTTACTGTACATCAACATATTTAAACTGGAACATAAGGACATTTGTCAGTGTGCCAAGTTGTAAACATGTGTACTGGGTCCTTTTTGTGTATGTGTGTGTTTTACTGGCTCCGGTTGGCTGTCGTCTTCAGGTTATAGAACTCATCACTGTAAGATTGTGAGATTAATGTTGTGTTTTATCCCAGTTGAAAAGACTGCTACTGGAATAGCTGCAAAACAAGATAGACAGAGGCTGGAGACCAAAGAGCTGGTAGAAGGTATGCAAAGATTTGTGCTTCTTCATTGTGTCCTGCCACATCCCACTCAGTCTTTGCGTTGTCAAATGCAGGCTTCTTACTTTCTGTGGTGTATCAGTCATGTTATATGTTTGGCTGTAGCTTGTTTGTGCTGTTGTAAGGGGTGGGCAATGGACAAAAATAATTTAGTTTTTAAGGTTAGGTTAACAGAATGTCACAGTATAGGAAGAGATGGTACAATATTGAATTATATTGGATGTTGTGTTAATGCCTGGCCATAGCTGTTATGTGATGTTTTTCAACTGTCATCGCACAGCAGTTCCTTGTTTCCTTTTGTTAAATGTTTATGCTTCTTGTGGGTTTTGGTGGAAGTGACATGATATAGCAAATAAGAAGTGGTGGAAGGTATGAACCCATAGTCTTACATTACCTAACTGTATACAACACTATTTTTATCAGAAATGTACTCGTCCATGTGGTGGTATTGGTTGCCATTTGCCACTGTGTTACTATTGTCTTTGTTCAAGCTCTTGGTAATGGCTGTCTATATGTTGTTTTTGTTTTTTTAAGATACTGCTTTTCTTGTTATACATTGCATGAATATATGTGTCATCTCAAAAGTGAAGTGAAGAGCTTTTGCCACTGTCAGTTTCAGGCAAATCATGGAAATCAAATATAGATGGTATTGTGTTGTCTTGGATGTTGTGGCTCTAAAACTTGTCTGGCACGTTGCTGTTGATTTGTTGTCTTGTTCAGTCTATTGGTGAAGATTGCCAGTTTCTCTATGTTGAATTCAAACCTACATCTATATGTCAACAGCAGAGAAGTCACCAGCTTCAGCAGTGACCTCCAAAGTTGAACCTGAGAAGCAGGAATCCAAAAAGAGAGTTGAAGGTATGTTGTAGTGTTGTAAAGGAACCCCAAGAACAGTGCACAATGTGTAAATGGGATTTTGTTTGTATTCAGGTGTTTTTTGGTATGCTGGGATTTTTCCGAAGCACATGCTGTGATAGCATATGCTACACGTCCAGACTGTTATGCTGTGACGTAGCATCCTTGAGTCTTGAGGGTTTTGTCAATAGTCTCATTTGTTCTTGTTGGCTGATTAGTTGGAAATTGCGTTTTGGCAATTGCATTTAAATGGAGTCAATCAATCCTTCCTGTTGATTTCATTATTGTTGGTGTCTTGTGCGTAATTTATCAGTTTGGCAACATACTTTGTTGCTGTGTTTATTACAGTAGATATTTAGGGTCTAATTAAATTCATTAAACCTGCAGAGATTCAAAAGGTTGCGGTTTCTGAAGTCATTCCAAAGCCAGAGCCTACAAAGCTGGATACCAAAGTGAAAGGACCAGGTAGACATTTTGTGGCACCCACACATTGTGTATTCCCCTCAGATTTGTTAGGATTTCCATGTGGAGTTTTGTATGCCCTGTAATCAGTCTGGCCTGTTGTCGCTCACTTCGTATGCACTTGTGAATGCCGGATTTGCTGTATTCTGGATTGTTGTTTTCTCCAGATAGGAATAATTAAGAGCTGTGTTTGACAGACTTGATAAATGTTTATCTGGCCCCCTGTTTTGAATGGGAGTAGGGATCATTGGTTGTGCATCAGTGTTGTCGTGTGTATATGTGTGTGTGTGTGTGTGTGTGTGTGTGTGTATATATATATTTTTNTTTTTTTTTTTAAAGCAGCAATACTTATAGCTTGTTTTATTTTCTATTTTTGTTTTTACTTTTGTAAAAAATCATATGCTCAGTCAGGTAAGTTAAAAATGAACATCTTTTTTACTCGGCGTGCTATAGTCTTCATCTGGTATCTAATTTGAAAGCGAGTTACAACAATACACATCAACACCTTATCTAATTGATTCAATCTCCAGTTCTTCCAGTCATAGTCGTTCAAAACCTGGAGAGCCAGGAGGCTGAGGAGGGAGGTAGTGTCACTCTGCACTGTGAGCTTTCTAAACCTGTACTCCCCGTCGAGTGGAAGAAGGAAACTCAAGTCCTGACTTGTGGAGAAAAGTACCAAATGAAACAAACGGGACTCAGTTATGAGCTACAGATCTTTGATTTGATACCTGAAGACACAGGAAGCTACTCATGCTGTTCAGAGGACACAATCAGCTCAGCCTCTCTTGTAGTAAATGGTAGGATGAAGACCATGTCATCATCTTCTGCCATCAAGTCTTTCATTTCATTTTCAATCCACTCTTCTTTATCACACAGTATTTCTTCATCGCCATTCTTGACCTCTTGACTAAAAATTTCTTTGCATTCACCAGCTGCCCCGGCTATTTTCACACAAGAGCTTGAAAGCCAAACGGCTGATGAGGGGGACAGCATAACGCTGCACTGTGAGCTTTCTAAGCCTGGTGTTCCTTTAGAGTGGAGGAAAGGAGAACTTGGCCTTTGTCCTTGTGCCAAGTATGAAATTAGACAAACAGGACACCTGGCTGCACTAGTAATCCATGATGTAGACCCAGAGGATTCTGGGAGTTACACATGTGACACTGGTGACCGTCAAAGCACTGCACAACTAGCTGTGAAGGGTACGCGAGCTAAAACCTGTTGTTTGTAATGAAGATACTTGAGTTGTAAAAGAATTGACTGAAGACTTGCTTGTCTAAAAGTACTGTAAATATTGCATATTGAATATAAGCTATTTCTATGTTAATAGTATGAAAAAATAAGCTTTATCTTATCTAATGTTAGTAGTTTATACATTATCGTGTAACATTAGTGTGATAACCATAAATACAGAAGAGGCTTCTTTTCTCTGGCATTTTAGTTATGCTTAAGCTATCATTGACTGTGATCAGTGAGGAACAATTCAATCTGGGATTTGACAGGATTTAAGGATTAAGACGTGAGACTAAAAGACTTGGATTTGTATGACTTCTACCTCTTCTACTTACTTTTTGACTCAACACAGCAGTTTTTATGTGTGTGGCGGGCTATAAATTGTCCTAAATGTTTTCTCCTCATTTCCTCCCCTGCAGCCCAGCCTGTCCTTTTCCAAACCCAGCTGCAGAACTTTGAAAGACAGGCAGGGGAGAATGCTAGTCTTCGCTGTGAGACTACAAAGCCCGGAGCCAGCGTGGTTTGGAGGCATGGTGACAGGGTGCTGACATCCAGCAGCAAGTATCACCTGAAACAGGAAGGAACCATAACTGAGCTTGTCATCTATAAACTGCAGGGAGCTGACTCAGGAGAATACTCCTGTGATACAGGCAGCCAGAGGACTTCAGCTGTTCTCACTGTGCAGGGTAGGAGCTGTCTATTTAAGACTGTCCTTTTCATGCACCCTCCAGAGTCACGCGTTTCTGCGTGTCCTAAATCACTCCAATGCTTGAGCATGAAGTGCATCAATTTTTCATCTGGACATCCTGTTTGCTGTCTTCTTGACTGCATTTAAATGTTCAAGTATTATTTCTCATCCCACGTGTGTTCTTGCTTTGCAGTTCACTGTTTTTAAAGCACTTGTAGTCATTCACACAAACACTTTTCTGTTGAGCTTGATCACTGATCTCATCTCATCGTTTGTGCCTGTCTCTGGTCTCTCTTCACAAACATTAACACACCCAATACTGTTTTTCTTCTCTTGGAACTCACAATAACAACTCAACAGAAATCTTTATATATTTAATCCCACTTTGATCACAGTCTGCACAACATGAACAATATCTTTGTCAAGCTCACTTCAGACAACAAATATGTGACTATTCTGGTGAAATGTATTTGTCAAACAGAGGTCGAGGTTAACATACTGAAATTTTTGGAGAGCTGCGTTGTATATGAGGGCGAAGACATCCACTTTGAATGTCTGGTTTCTCATGAGGAGGCACCTCTGGCCCAGTGGAAACTCCAGGACGTCCCACTACAGAATAATGAAATGAACCTGATCAAGACCGAGGGCCGGGTACACAGCCTCACACTCAGAGGCGTCACCACAGCTGACTCAGGAACTGTCACTTTCACAGTGGGTAACCACACTTCCACGGCTTCTCTGACAGTCAGAGGTAAGAGATATATTATGCATTTTATTTCTTGGGACAAGAATGAATACTTGCCATTTTGCTTCGATAGTAACATTTGGACTTCTTCTGTTCATTTGTCTATATCATCTTCCTTGACACCTTCCCTCTATCTTTTCAAAAAGTTCTTTGACAACATTGATGATTGTGAGGCTCCCTTTTTATTTCTTACTTTGTACTGACTTGTTATCCAGTCATTTCACTTGCGTATTTGTATAAAATCTGCACTTTACTGCATATTCCGTCATATTTCTACAGCATTGGCATGTTGACTCCTCTTTCCACTGAAGTTAAACTAATAACCTTTCAATTCAATTTATTATTCAAATTACATATTGGTCATGTTGATCAAGGTGGCCTAAGGGTTTAAGACGCTGACAGATGTAGTCCCAATGTCCGAAATTCGAGTCCTGCTGGGAAACTTTTGTTGCATGTCATCCTCCGTCTCCCTCCCCTCATTTCCTGTCACCGTTATATTATCCTGAAGTGGAAAAACCTGGCACAAAAAATAAACAAAACTTATTTTTATACTTCCGATTGTCGAGAGTATATTTATATTTTATCTTGGCACTCTGGAAATCCTATGCGGGGTTTTTCTTTTTTTTTTGGTGCTCACAGACAAACACTAAACATTATCTACAGCAAGGCTATTTAATGATTCACCATATTCCATTTTAATTTCAAACAGCTGGATCATTTGTCCACGAACATATGACTTTAATTTGATTGCGGTTTTTTTTTCTGATTCAGTCTATCAGTGTTTTACCTCAAACTTTGAAATTAGTGAGACTGTAGATAAACCTGTGACTTAACAGTTCTTTTCATGCTCTGTTTTAAGCGTCTTGATGGTATGGAATTGGTAGAATTGTGAGTATAAATAATGACGCCGTGTTTACCCAAGACCATTTTTTAAATCATTCATCCTAATCAATAATGGTCTTTCTGGCAGCTGCACCTGTACTATTCAAGAAGGAGCTGGAAAGTCAAGTGGCCACCGAAGGAGACAAGGCCACCCTGTCCTGCGAGACATCCAGCCCTGACTGCAAGGTGATCTGGCTGAAGGGCTCAACTGTGCTCACTCATGGGGAGAAGTACAGTATGGAGCAGAGCGCTACCACTCACATCCTGGTCATACACCAGCTCAATGTGAAGGATAGTGGAGAATATACCTGTGATACAGGGGACAAGAGAAGTACTGCTTCCCTGACTGTGAAAGGTAAACAGAGCACAGCTTCATCTCATCTATGTCTCTTGTCTCCTCTCGTCTTCATCTTTCCTGAAGTGAATTTTTACATCCATCCATTTCATCCATTCCACTAACAAGTACTGGATCATATCTTCTACTCAGCATCTATCTCTCTTGGGTTTCACAGTCCTTGAGTTATAAGTGTGATGGCTTAGTCGGCATGTATTTTGAGTTTTACTTAATTATCTGATGCTGGCTACACTTTTTTATTCTATTTTTTTCCTTGACATGTGTTGTGACTCATCAAATTACAGATATAGTGACTGGGTTTGAATGGTTTCTTCAATTTGTAGTATGTGGTATAGTTTAGTATTTTCTGTAAAATCTACTGTAGATTGCCTATTAGTTGTCATTAGAATAGTGCATGCCTGAGATCAAACTTGAGTATTAACAGGAAATTCTTGGTCGTGGATACACCTTCTTACTCATGCTTTGTGGAAGCTCTGCTGTGATCTTATCACTGACCTCCCCACCATCCCATTCACCCTCAGAGCATGTGCGCATCCTCCGAGAACTCTGCGATATTACTGTGACCACTGGGCAGGATGCTGTCTTTGAGGTCGAGTTGTCACACTCAGGCGTGACAAACGGGGAATGGTGGCTTGGAGACAACCTCCTTCAAAATAATGATCTGAATCAAATGAGCAGCCAGGGCAGAGTGCACCGTTTGGTCCTGAAGATGGTAACCACAGATGAATCAGGGGATGTTGTCTTCGTAGTGGGAGAAGAGAAGAGTGTGGCCTGTCTTCTGGTGGAGGAGAAACCCAAAGGTAAAGGAGATAACTTGGTCACTAGAGATTTTTACTCCTCACATCCATCTCCATCAACCACCAAACAGCTTTGTCTTGGCAAATGGAAATCTGCTGGCACCGCCATCTTCAACATCCTAACTTTTTGACGTGTTTTCCATTCTTTGCATGTATCCTTTGCTATTAAAAAGAAATGCTAACACAAATTCTGTAACTACTTAACACTGTAAATTGTGTTTCTCAAAGATAGCTTGTTTTCAATACTTAATTTATCAAATGTTAGTTTATAGCTTTGTTTCTTTGTGATATATATAAACACTATATTTCTGATGAAATTGTCAGATCTTTATTCACTATGCTGTAAAATTTGTGATAGCATACTGCATGTATGGATGTGTTGTGTTTGTGTTTATGTTTATAGCTTTGAAATTGTCAGGGCCGTAAAGGAAGGGGAAAAGAAAAGACTGCATATAAATACTACCATTATTAAATCTAGTTTCGGGTTTCCCATATTTACAGTGCTAATACTAGAGAAGCCACACAACACTGTGGCATTAGAGGGTGAAACTGTCACTCTGGCCTGCACCATCTCTGAGTCCAAGGCCACTGTCACCTGGATCAGAAACGATGTGGCCATTCGAGCAGGTCTCAAGTATGACCTGAGGAACAACGGAGCATCCCACCAGCTTCGTATCCACAACCTGGTGCCTGATGACTCAGGAACGTACACCTGTGACACTGGTGATGCACAGTGTGACGTCACCTTGACTGTCGAAGGTAAAGAACAATGCCACATCTTTAAAAAAAAATATCTTTCCTGTTGATCAGATTCAAGAATGTGGACCAAGATAGGATTGAAATGAACAGCTGAAATATTCTTGAACTTCCACTTCTCTCAACCACACACCCAGTCTGGCATCACTGTGTTTCAGCAAAACCTTTGTCCCTCAGAGATGTTTTCTTGTCATCTCAACTATCTGATGCCAAGCTTTCCATCTCAGCATCTGATGCCAAACTTTCCCATTTTAAATTCTCACCAGGTACCCCAGTGGTTTTCCACAAAGAGCTCAAGAACCAGGATGCCATAGAGGGTGATGATATTACCCTGCGCTGTGAGCTGTCTAAGCCAGGTCTTCGTGTTGAGTGGAGGAAAGGAGGCATGATCCTCCAGCCCGGTAAGAAGTATGAGATGAGGCAGGAAGGTTGCATTCAAGAGCTCTGTATACGGAGCCTGGAGCCTGAAGACAGTGGCTACTACACCTGTGATGCAGGAGACCAGCTCACTACAGCTTCTTTGGCAGTGCAAGGTAGCCTATCTCAATACTGTTGCGTCTGCCCTCGAATTCACTTAGTTGGTTAGTTTAATTCTGACTGTATTCTATAATGTATTCTTACAAATAGAAAAGTATGTTTGTTTTTAGGACTGGCCTACGTCTTTGTAAACTGTGATGTTGCATGGTGTCATTTTCCGTCTGTCTTGTGATATGTTGCTCTGTCAAGTTGATATAATGCTGATAATGAGTAAGTTAGAGGCTCAGTGTATGTATATGTGTATTTTTCACTCAACAGTGAAAGAAGTCTTCATTGTGTGTGGTCTTAAGACCACCGACGTCTTTGTTGGGGAATGGGCAACCTTCTCCTGCCAGCTGTCTGGTAGGGCACCTGGAGGGGTGCAGTGGTGGCTGGATGGCACCTTGCTGGAGAACAGCCCATTTAGCGAGATAGGGCTGGGCCAGGGCCACATCCACACCCTCACCTTAAAGAACCTGGCCACAGATGACTCTGGCACTGTCACGTTCAAATCTGGCAGTTTAACATCAACAGCCAAGCTCTTAGTCAAAGGTATTACGTTGCAGAGATAATCAGTAGAGAGGCAGTATCTGTCTTTTTTTAGACCCTGCAGAATTTTAATTCTACATGTCAAATCTTACAAACACAATATTTGTAGCTTCTTTTAAATCCAATGTTATGTTATTGTCACTACAATATACAATTTAACTAATGGCAATTTTGATCATAATTTAAATACATTTGGTGCAATTCTTCTTGATGAGTGAGTAAATATACCATGAATTATGATGTTTTCTGCAGGGTTCATGAATAGATTAGTGGTGATTAATTTGTTTTTAGTGCTTCATCATGCATGAGCAGAATTGTTTAATAATAATGGCAGTAAAGACTGATGCTGTATGCTTTGATACAACCAAAACATACAACTGGGTGCAGCACCACAGCAAAGTAGGGCAGAGTAACATCTAAACCCAAACGTCTAAAACTAGTCAGAAGTCAAAAAAATGTCAGAAATGAATTTTAATGCAAAATATTTATTAGGATCATTTTATTTCTGCTCTACTTTTGGATTCTCTGAATCCTTCCTATGTGTGCCATATGTTGGGCAGCTGAAATGATAAATCAATGATAATCACGATTATGTTTCTCACTTTTGAGATAACGATTATTAATAAAGTAGTTTTATTTGTTTAGCACTGTCGCCTCATGAATGTTCTGGGTTTTTGTGTGGTTTGCATGTTCTCCCTCTGTCTGCGGGTCCAGTCCAAAGATATGCAGGGTAGGTTAATTGGCGATTCTGGCCCATACGTGTGAATGTGAGCGTGAATGGTCTCAGCCCTGTGATTAACTGGCGACCTGTCCAGGGTGTACCCCGTCTCGCCCACGTCAGCATTGCCGGCTATAAAACTTTTGGTTACATAAACACTCACTCAGTTGTCAACTGTTGTCTGTTGGCATTTGTTGTGTTCTCTATATAGGATTTGTCTATGTAAACAGATTCAAGGCTCCCAGGCAGAACTAATCCGACAAAAATAATCTGTTCACATTCAAACTTTGCACTAAAACGCCCTTGGCTCCAGTGATTAGCTGTTGGCTTCATTCATCAAGTCTTAATCATCCCTACAAGAAGTCTTCATGATGGATGGGTCGATCTCTATTGTTGAGGCTAGCAATCCTGGTGGCTAACTGGGTGTTGCTGCTTCACTGACGTCTCTGACATCTCCCTGCTGTTTCGCAATTTCCTCTTCATTGTATATGAACCAATGTCTTTTGGTTCGTGTAAATGACCTCTTACATTTCAATCCCAGATTCAAGACCATGTTGCAACCCATTCAGAATTCACTTTGTCTTTCTATTCAAAACAGAATCTGCCAAAAATACATGGGGAGACACACTGCACCAAAATGGACTTGATTACATTTTTTATCATTGGCTCCAGTTGGCCAGGTCTTTTCTTAAGAATGCCATAGAATCAAGGTGCATTATTTACAAACAACAAACAGTGCCTATTGGAGGTACATAGATTGTGAATAACTGTGCCAGTGAATGATTGTGCCAGTTACGTCACTGGCAGATCGTCAGCATTTGCACGTTGTCAGATGCATTTCAGAGATGCACTGAATACTGCTAAGTGTTATGATTGCTATTGGAAACGTATCAAAAAGAGATAATGAAAGATTTTGAATGAATCTCCTTTATCTATGCAGTGAAAGTGCTCTCGACTGCAGCCACCACTGTTTGGGAAAAAGAGATTAGTTAATCACAACATGCTTGAAACATACATCTGTAATTTGTGATCCCTCAAGTCGCCGTTTCAGACCATGTACTCTTAAATTGTCAGGTGGCACCTGTTCAGGTTTAATGGTAGTCAAAAGCATGATCGTGATTATCATGTGGTTAAATGTGCAGCCCAAAGTGTACATGTCCCTTGGTAATGTAAATGATGAATAATACAAATTTGGTGATTGTATTGAGTGGATAACATATAGTAGGCTTGGTTTTAGTGATGTTAAGGTGTGATCAAAGTTTTACTGTAGAGACTTAACCAGTGAACCACTGAATACTGACAACAGAAATGTTGTGTTAGGAAAGTGCTGCTCCACCCATCCATGCAGGCCAGCCGCTGTTTTTATACTCACATTCCATTGACCTCCACTATCCCATCCCACCAAGCTATGCCCCTAACCATCATGTACTAAAACCTCTAAACACCCCCCCACCCCACCTACCTTCTGAGTTTGGCATTTATATCAATTTACATTTCACAATGGACACTGAAATCTACTTTAAGATACTGTACCGTGGCACATACAATTTGTACTGGACAATCAATAAAAACATAATGATATCACTCACATATGAACATCACTTCAACATGCTTTTGGGGGTTATAAAGCCCATATGTCATTCGGCATGTCCTGCACTTATCCTTATATCTAATGGCCAAGCCCTGACCCTATGACCCCTGACCCCAACCTCAGATCCCACAGTTGAAGTGGTGAGCGAGATGGAGGATCTTCGGGTGGTCGAAAACCAACCAGCTGAGTTCATCTGCCAGTACTCAAGGCCGGTCAAGGCTCAGTGGAAGAAAGACGGGCAGCCATTGCAGCCTGATGGCCGAAGGGTGGTAGTGGAGCAGGACTGGAATGTGGCTCGCTTGTACATTAGCCATGTGTCCGCTGAGGACAGGGGCACATACTCCTGTGAGGCAGAGGGGACCAGCGTGGTAGCTTCACTTCATGTGGAAGGTGAGCTTCCCTCCACATGGAAAGAGCACCAACCTTTAGGGAGTCCTCTGCTCCCTCATATCTCACAGTTATGTGGCCAGTTAAACTGATCAGTTGCTGATCATCTCAAAGTTTGCTCCCTTTGTTGACGAATCCCAAAATGATTTGACTTCCTAAACTCTTTTAAAATCTTTTTTTGATCGTGCTTTCTTTCTTTCTTCATTTTTCCATTTGTTTTCTACAGTCAAATCCATTGACATTGTCCAGGGCCTGGAGAATGTTGAAACCTTTGATGGAGGTGAAGCACTGTTTGAGTGTGCCCTCTCCCGACCTGAGAGCAAAGATTGCCGCTGGCTTCTTGATGGGAAACCAGTGAAGGAATCCCCTAATGCTGAGATTGTGTCATTTGAGAGTGGTCGTCGTCATCTGCTCCTGCTGAAAGAGTTGCGTATTAAAGACAGTTGCACAGTGAGCTTCAAAGCTGGCACAGCATCCACATCTGCCCAACTCTCTGTCAAAGGTGAGTCACAGTTAGTATTCATAGCATTATCTTGCCTGAATTATGCATCCTATTATATTAAACTGTAACTGACAAAGTTTTACATTTCTTTATGTGGATTTTCTCTTAAAAGGCTGGCAGCTGGACGTTGTAAAGGGTTTGGAGGACAAGGTGGCTGCAGTGGGAGAGACGGTTGAGTTTTGTGTTGAGCTCACTGAGCCTGTCCCTGCAACAGAAGTAGCTTGGTATGCTAATGGAGTTCAGATCAAGTCCAGTGACCTCTGGGCTATGAGGGCTGATGGGTGTTCTTATCGTCTTGTCCTGAGACAGGCACCTCTTTTACCACAGCAGGAAATTACATTTGCTGCTAGAGATGCTCTTTCTTTGGCCAAGCTCACCATCATCAGTAAGTGTTTGACAAAAAAGGTTTTTTAATCTTTCATCTTTTGTATCTTTATTTTTAAGAATTTAGTTTTTAGATTTCAGATGTTAAAAGCTCTATTTAGAGAAAATCAGAAGGATACAGATTTAACCGTGGTGACTCTACATGTATCAGGATGGAGACATAGTCTTGATATTATAGAAAACAAAGTATGACAGATAAACATTGCAATCTCTGTAGTTCTTGATTATTGATCATAAAAGCATCTACCTCCTGTTTCTTTCCTTTTCAACAGCTGTACCTGATCCTCCAGAGGACCCAGAGGTCCTCAGTAAGACTGAACAGTCTGTCAACCTCTCTTGGTTCACTCCTCTACATGATGGAGGGAGTCCCATTCTGGGCTACAGGGTGGAGATGCGGCTGGTAGACAGTGCCCTCTGGCTTCCATGCCATTCTGAACCTGTGTGCAACACAGAGTTTGTGGTTGAAAATCTTATCCCAGGGAGTGGCTACAGGTTTAGAGTGGCAGCCATCAACAGAGCTGGGACTGGAGAGCCTGTTGAGTTGCCTCAGACTGTGCAGCTCGGTGAGTGGATGTGTGGTTTAGTTTGTGAAATAGTCTACTTAGGTGTACTTGCTTGTTTGCCGGGCATTTTACTTATTATTGCTCAGTTAACAACTGTTTTTTACATGAGATGGATATATAAGATCAAATCCTTGTCTGTACTTGATACTGCTTGAAGCTTTTAGGAATGTCCATCATGTTAAGTTGCAATACGCAGAGTTTTAATCGACAGGGTCGAACACAGTTTTGTGCTGTGTGACAGTAACTTTTTAAAACAACATAGTAACATTGAAAACTCCATTGTGGTTATAGGTATAGAGGCAAAACAGGTAGAGACTGAGATAATGGGGCAGCCCAGTCTGCCTCCAGAAGCTGCTGAAGAAGGTGATGTCCATGAGCTGTGGGAGGAATCGGCAAAGAAACGGCGCATGAGTCGAGAGCCCACTCTGGATTCCATCTCTGAACATCCTGAGGAGGATGGTAAAGGTGGTCAAAACAAATCAGGACAGAAGGAGCTGAAGGCGTCAGAGAAAGTGGAAATAAAATCAGGAGAGAAGGAGCAGGCCATTGTGCCTAAGAAGCAGACAGAGTCCAACTTGTACACCAGCTCTGAGGATGAGTCTGTTTCTGGCGGTTCAACGCTTGTGTCCTACCTCAAGAAGAGCAGCAAGTCTACTGTCACAGCAACTAATGAGACAGAGACTCTGACCGCTGATAGGTTCTTTGCACATTTCCAGATGGCAGAGCAGAGAACAGTGCAGCAGACTGAAGTGAAAACAACCACAATTCAGCAGACAGATGAAAAACAGGTGTCTACAGAGGAGACTAACATCATGGAGATCAGTAAAGAGGATGAGCCTGAGCTCAGAGAGGCTGCCATTAAGATTCAAGCTGCCTTCAAGGGCTACAAAGCCCGCAAGGACATGCGCCCTGTCTTTAAAGAGGCATTCAAAGACCAGACCAAAGAACCTAATGGCACTATACATCTAGAATGTGTAGCAGAAGGTAAACCTGATAAGGTGCAGTGGCTGAAGGATGGAGAACCACTGATGGATGGCAAGCACCACCATATTGATATCTACAATGATGGTACTTGCTCACTGGTCATCACTGCCATCACCACAAAGGATACTGGGGTTTACACTTGTGAGGTCACCAACAAGTTTGGAGTCTCTTCTCACAGTGGTAAGGTCACAGTAGGAACGGCGAGAGAATCATCTGGGCGACGGCCACTGACCGTGGGGTACAGTGCTGACAGCGAGACTGAGAGCTCCTCAGGTAGTGAGATGGATGAGTCACTGAGGCAGGCAAGCAGACGTCTCCGCCGCCTGTTGCGCACACGTCTCCCACCAGATGTTGAGGAAGAACCATTTGTCAGTGCAGACGAAGGCGACCTGTGTCCCCCAGATCCTCACTCTTATCGGGAAGACAGCAGTTACATCTACATTCGCTTTGACTCATGGGCAGAGGCTGAGGTTGCCTCAAAAAGGTTCCAGGAGATGTTTACAATCCATGGGGTTCCTGTGGAGACCACAATCCTAGAGGCAGGACCTCTCAAAGTGGAGCTGCGAATTAGAAAGATGGGCTACACGCAAGATGGCACACAGACCCCCACACAAGACAGACAGCCTCCTGCATTGATGAATGGAGCCCCTGGTAAGAAACGTATGAGAGTGGCTGTTCATTATACATATGTTTTATACATTTTCTTAATTATCAATTGATAACTTTTAAAATCATCAATATTGTGACAATATCATGTATATTTTTGCAAAGATATCTGCAAAATAATAGTGATGTACATAATGGTATGTGTAAGTCCCATGTTTTCTACATTCAGTTTTCTGTCCTGTTGTGTGCTTATTATTGAGCTTGTTACTAAAGGCCAACTGATTCAAATATTTTATGTGGTCATTTTTAACTTTTTGTTTTTCTATACCACTCTTGTTACTCAGCTGCCCCAGTCTTCTTGACAGAGCTACAAAGTCAGGATGTTCCAGATGGTTATCCAGTCAGCTTTGACTGTGTTGTGATTGGCAAGCCCCCTCCCACCGTTCGCTGGTATAAGGATGGCAAATTGCTGGAGGAGAATGACCATTACATGATCAATGAAGACCAGGAGGGCTGCCACCAACTCATCATTACCACTGTGCTGCCCACTGACATGGGTGTCTATCGTTGCACAGCTGAAAACAGCAGCGGCATCGCAGCCACTAAGGCTGAACTCAGGGTTGACAGTGAGTTAACATACATTACATGCACACACATGTTTGTTTTACACATATTTTGAGTACCTTGGCTTGAGTAATTACTCAACCACATTTCTTCTGAGTGAAGGCAAGCCCCAAAAGATTGTAGCATTGTTAAAAACAGCTGTTGGCAATGTCTCTATATGTGTCTGTCTTTATTTATTAGTCGTTTTTTTTGTTTAGTGGTGCAGTTTTCTATGGAGTCTTAGGAGTGCCATGAAAAAGAATAAATCAGGGAAAGAATAAGAAAATTAATGTGGAAGGGAATGTGGAAAAGCAAAGCAAAAGGGGAATAGCAAAAGCAATAAGGAGAAGGCACTCTGATGGCTCCATAGTTTTCTTTCGTTTGTGGAAAACAAAAAAAATGTAAACAATATAACATCTTGAGTTTGACAACTTGATATCTCCAGCACAGCTATAGTATATACAGTAGAAATATCAGGATTGTGTTGTTAGTCCTTTTAAATTCACCATTTTTTAAATTATTATTATTTTTCTATATTTAGCATTAATACAAGGAAAAGCCATAGTAGAAAAAGAAAATAGAGCAATTTTTCCATAAACTGCAGCAGTATTCTCAATAGTTAAACACAAGAGGATGTGTTTTAATGGTGCATCTCTATTTTTTCAAATCTCACTCTCTTGCTTTTACCATTACCGTATCTTTCACTCTTTCTCACAACACTTGAAACCAACATCTGGATTAAGTTGAGGCACATTCTCTTTGAGTTGTTCAAAAACATTTTGGGAAATGTAGGAAATGAATAACTGAAGCTGTATAATTCAAAGTATTAATTTTACAGAAAGTATATTCGCAAAATATAACATTTCCCACAAAATAACTAATTGAGTGGATTGAACATACCTGATTGATGTTAAGTTTAAGTGTATCCAACATCTGCATTTTACTTTAACCATTTAACCATTTTAAACCTTATCCCAGCTAACTTCTTACCCTGAAACAAACTAAAATGACCCTACTTTGCAAAAATGTCCTCATAGTGAGAGATCGTTACAAAAGCGAACTGGAAACACTGGTGTAAAAATTCGATGGCTTAGTGTAGGTTCTCACAAGGCTTGCAAAATTACACAATCAGATGTACACACATGTGTATATTGGCACACACATCGTCCCTGATTTCACTGATCACCATATAATGCTGTACATCAATCTTTTCCATCAGTGTCTTGCAGCTCAGATTATGACACTGCTGCTGATGCCACTGAGACATCGTCCTATATCAGTGCCAAGGGCTACATGTCCAGGTGAATTTACTATGAATGGTGTTTAAGAATATATTGATGAATATATTTTATAGTATTAATGAATACTGAATTCTTGAGGAGTACTGTTCTACTCTCCTTGTGCAGGGAAACTGAGACATTTGAGTCTGTAACTGAAGATGATCAGCTACCACAAGTTGTGGAGGAGCTTCATGATGTTCATGTCAGTCCAGGTTCACCTATTGCTAAGATGCAGCTCAAAGTAAAGGGTACGTTTATTAACCAATATTAACAGTCAGTTCATCTGAGGCAAGCAAATATCAGCTGATTGTAACTGTCTTATAAATGAAGTCAACTCACAGTCGCCTATGACTAAAGAATGTTGTTTCTGAAATACCTTTTGTCTTCCAGGCTTCCCCAAACCCAGAGTATACTGGTTTAAAGATGGTCACCCTCTGCGACCTTCAGAAAGGATTCTGTTGCTAGCAGAGAGAGGTGTTCATGGCTTGGAGATCCTCGGGGTGAAGAGAGAGGATATGGGGGAGTACTCTGCTTACATCAGCAATGCAGCTGGTTCTGCTTACTCCTCTGCCCGACTGATAGTTCTGAGTATGTATTCAAATACCTGAATAGTTGCCTACGCAAAAAGAGCATACTGTATTTTAAATTACTATAAGCTTAAAAATTGCAGTTAAGATGTTTACAGATACAGTAACAACTGTATTTTGTAACAGATCCAGGGGAGATTATGCCACAAGATAAAAGAGGTAATTTTACATTTATCCTAAAAAGCTTACTTTAGTAGATATAATAATAATATATTATAAGTGACTGTGATTTTGTTTTACACCATTTTCACAGACCCCAAGGAGCCTCTGGTGCCACCCCGCTTCCTTGAAAGGTTCAGCAACAGGAAGGTGAAACAAGGAGCCAGCATCACTCTGTCTGTCAAAGTAGAAGGTTTGTTTACTTTACTTTGTGACTGTTTTAACATCCACACCTACAGTAATTTGGGGAAATCCTAAAAGTGTGTTTCGTCTTGTGTTGTTTTTTTTTTCTCAATACTACCCTTTACTTTTTCAGGGTCTCCCACTCCTATGGTCTCCTGGCTAAAGGAGGAATCAGTAGAAGATGTCCTGTGGATCAAGCCTGATACCAAGGGATACAAAATAGCAAGCTCAGGGCGCCAGCACAGCCTCATCTTGATGGACGTGGGCACAGAATACACTGGCGCCTACACCTGTATTGCCACAAATAGGGCAGGACAATCCATCTGCACTGCCCACCTCGAGGTTGATGACAGTAAGGAAAGCGAAGTCATCAAGGAACTTTATATAGAAATTGTATTGACATTTTATTCATACTTGAATGTCCTGGGTTTGATAGTAATTGTACATATATGTGTCCCCCCCCCTCTTCCCTAGCACCACAGCCAAAGAAAGAAACCAAAGCCTCAGAGTAAGTTTTTCTTTGAGATTTGAGATTCATAATGGTATTGCACATAAAAAAAGACATGTATATACAGTATGTTTTAAATACATGCAAATATGTGAAAAGAAAATTTAACATTTAATTCTCCTCAGGGTTCTTGGAATTACAGTTAGTCCTCCAGAAGAGGAGGCTAGCAGAGGAAAAGAGAGTAAAATACCCTACCTAGGTGAAGTAGGTACAGAGGAATTCCTCATGAAACTCACCTCCCAGATCACTGAAATGGTATCAGCAAAGATTACCCATGGTAAGTGTATGTTATGGACCATTCTGTCTATGCACTTTAATATTCAGTTATTTGATTCATATTTTTTTATTTCTAGTTACAGTTTACTTTTTACTAGAAATACTGAGTAATATTAGAATATCCAGAAGGGAAACTAAAAACAGCTGGATTTCCAGTAAAAAGGATGACTTGAGTTAATGTAAACAGTTGATTCAGTTTTAAGTGTTTCTACAAACCAAGCTTAGAGTAACATAATCAGGCTTATTCAAGTCTGGTTTAAACCAAGATTATTATTTGACTGCCCCCATGAAGCTTTGACAGCGTGCCAGTGGCTTAAAGTAATGGGATATGTTGTTGTTGAAGAAATTGTTTTAGCTTGGTTATATTGATTAGGTGTTCAAATTCAATGTCCAGTACAGTAGTAGATATCCAATTTAGCTTAGAATATGAACAAAAAAGCAGGAAGTTGTTTCAGCTCCAGAGGCTAGCTGTGGGACGCTGGCTGTCTGTAAACGGTAAACACTCAATCTGCATGTACAACTAATATACAGCACTGGGTACCCCTGGTGTTTAGGTGGGATGAAATAAAATCACAGATTGTTTTTATTCGGTGTTGAATGATTAATTCTGTTGCCATCATACATGCAGCAAGCTAACTGTGACCAGGTAACATACTGTAGGTGATTTTAAATGTTGTGGACAGCTTCCGGGAGACCCTTTATTTTAAATCACCTGGTGTTATCTGTGGTTATCTCTGACACTGCATTTTTAAAGCTGCCATGAATGGTTTTGCTGGTTGCTAATGCTAAAGAGGCCGACTGTATACAAATAATCCACACATTATGCTGGATACAGTGCTTCTGTTAAGTGTTTTGTGACATGCCTGTCAGCTTTGGTTGCATTCAGTGAATTAACTCTGATTATTCAAGAATTGTGAACATGTTGTTTAATCTGAATGCTTTAGCAATTCTTGAATAAAAAATCACTTTCCAATAGACTTGAAGTTGACACCAAACTTGACAAAGGAGTGGTGCTTTCCTGCTCTTCTAGTGCTTGTTTTTCAGCATGTTTTGCTTTATCCACCAGTATATGACTTAAAACCTCTCATTGCTTCATACAGACATCATTTCTTTACCACTTGTACATCCATCAGTTTAGCAATCAAACCAATTACATGCTCATCCAATCATTAATTTGTTATTCAGACAGCTCACAGAATCATGAAGTGCTCCAGTGGATGAAATCTTGGCCCAAAACTACCAGTATGTATCCGAGGTGCATCAGCTTCACAATTAATATACATTTTTCCATTGAGAAATTTTTGTAAGATCAGATGGTTCAGCAGATGAATTGTGGAAACAATTTTGATATACATTTCCTTTTACATACAGGAAAAAAACATGTATTATATATTAAGGTGCAGTCACAACAGTTTCCTCTTTTTCTGTCAGCATTATAGTTGTCGTCTTTTCCCTTTTCATGCTGTCTGTGCCTTTTGATACCTCCTCATGCATCACCAATACTATGTTTTTATAATGGATTTCAAAATGATTTTGAAATGACTATGAAGTCTCACCAACATATAGCTGGAATACATGCTCACAGACAGACATGTATGTGGAGAGCTCAGATAAGTTATCTGTACTGTAGCTTTTCTTTTTGCATGTTGTCACAATACTAACATAGTCATAGCAAAGCATTTAGAATGAAATGATTGTTGTGGATGTTTTTTCTTTATCTCAAAAAATATGTAACTATTTTGAACTAAAATCTAAAATGATATAAAGGGGTAATGATTTGCATGTTGTGAGGAACATTACCAGGTAAATAAAGCACCAGTAGATGCCAGCAGAGAGTCAGTTATGGCTTGAAATGTGACAGCCAAGCTCTGACAAACTGAGTGGAGTGTGGAGTACTAATAACTGCTGTCAAATTCAAGCCAAAAAAAGACAATTTCTTTTCATCTCGAGCAAAGTACAGTATGATAATCCCTTCCTTTGTTGTAACATCAAGTTTTTATGGTACATAACAGTGACAAACTAATTTTAATGGTACAAGCTGTAGTTCTTTGCAGAACTGACCCGTCTTCCTCTGATTGTCTCCCTCCGTCCTTGATGCCCCAGCTTCATTACGCGTACCAGGTGTTGACAGTGATGATGAGACCAAGACCCCTTCTCCATCACCTCATCAAGGTCGCTCTCGTCCTCCCTCCCTCATTGCTGACTCCTCCTCTGAGTCTGATGAGGGGGATGCCAGGGGAGAGGTGAGATATAGAAATGCGCAGTGTGAGATTTTGTTCAGAATTTTTATTACCTCAATGTTTATATTGGTCATAGAAGACCTAAAACAGGTATAACTTAAAAATGTAATCTGGTAAAGTCTTGAATGATACACTGACTGACCATGACCTGCACAATATAATGCGATGCAATACAATATCCCAGCAGTGTTATGTTTTTGTTGAGACTACCTTTTTGTATGTTGACTCAGTTTTATGGTACATTACCTTGACATACATAAAGGACAGATTCACATTCACATATATATTCATTGAAACAGTGTCTGCTTGGTGCAATCATTCATGTTCACACTGGCCATTAAGAGATTCCTCACTAATGGGTGTCCGATGTAAGTGACAAAATCCACAGAACTCGTTCTGTATAAAAATGTATTCAAATGTTTTTATGAAGCTAATATGAGGCTTCAGCCGTCTGAGTTAGACAAATGACTTTGTAAATGTGTATTTAAGTTTCAGTCTTTTTAGTATGAAATTCCAACTGTAGTGGAGAGATAGTAACACAGAGGGATTTGTGTACTGAAGAGTGTAAATTTGGGTGTAAAAAAACGATTTAATCTGGCTAACTTCTCATATTAACTTCAGATACACTTTTGAATACATTTTTACACAGAACAAGAACTGTAGATTTTGCCCCCCATATCTTACATTGGAATACATTAGGAAGGATTTCTTAATGGCCAGTATGAACAGGAGCAATGATTACACCAAGCAAAAAAGATTGCACGAAATAAGAACAAGAATAAGCAGATTCACAAAATACTGGATTTATATAATGTTATAGCATTTTGTGAAACCACTCATTCATTTTTGTCATTTAAATTTTTTTTTCTTTCTTTTTTACAGATGTTTGACATCTATGTGGCAACGGCTGACTACAACCCCACCATAGCAAGCAAAGAATCCATCTCTCTAAAGGTGGGACAGTATGTTGAGGTTTTGGACTCAGCTCATCCACTCAAATGGTTAGTCCGGACCAAACCCACCAAAACTACACCATCCCGCCAAGGCTGGGTCTCACCTGCCTACCTGGACAAAAAACTCAAAGTACGTCTTAAAACCATAGCCACTGATCCACCAACATAACATCTACACATTTTTCACCGGTATTAATTGTCTTGAGGCCTTGGAACATTTTTAAAGTAAAAATGTGTATTCTTCCAGCTCTCTGCCGATACAGGTGACCTTCCAGAGACAAGTGTAGAGGAGGTGTCTGAGGGTGAATACAAAAGGAAATTACTGTAAGTAAAGCATATCTACACTCACTAAGCAACTTACTTTACTGGAACTAAAGGACGTATCATAACTATTATTTCATGTCCGTAGCCAACTGATCCAAGACCTGATAAATGGTGAATCAGAGTTTGTAAAAGAGGTAGACTTCTTTACCTCCCATCACCTGAAGCATGCAGACAGCCCTGATGCACCGCCTGATGTCAGCAGCCAGAAGGACGCCATATTCAGGAACATTGATGATATAAAAACCTTCCATAGCAAGTGAGCCAACCTCTTGATGACTTCAGATATTTGAAAAAAGAAAGGAAAGAACATCTGTTTTCCATACCCGGAGAACATTCTCCTTTCTGAAAAATGTAATGAGACAGTAAGATTTCCAATACATTCATTTCCCCACAATTATTGTTTTTAGGGCATTCCTCCCAAAGTTGAACGACTGTGACACAGACGATGATGTAGCCATGTGCTTCCTGAAGAACAAGGAGGGCTTTGAGAAGTACCTCCAGTATCTTGTTGGTCAGGGTCAGGCTGAAGCTGCTGTCAGTGACAAGACCGTCCACCGCTTCTTCAGGGTAACACCAGAGCTGTTATTGCTGTACTGTGGGTTATTCAGCGTGCAAGTTTGTTTTGCCTAGTTAAAGCATAGTTAAAATTTCTTTGGTAACCTACTTCTATATACTTGTATTTGCTACCTTGTTAAATACGTCGTCATTAAGGGACCCTGCACCAGTATAATCATTTGAATTTAAAAATCTTCCTTTCATTACATTATAGGAGTACACTGAGAAAGTGCAAGCCAGTGCAGACCCTGCAGATCCCCCTGTACACAGCATCAACGCCTGCCTCCAACAACCACTGGAGAGGATTCAGAAGTACAAGGCTGTCCTCAAGGTGACAGCTTTGACACACAATTTGCATGAACGGTTGTGAGGTTCAGTTCTCTGCATTGCACATAGGAATACATCACTTGCATGTGTAAGGCAGTTTTATTCAAATCTTATCCCCAACATCTTCAGGAGCTCATTCGAAACAAGGCAAGAAATGGCCAGAACTGCTGCCTGCTGGAAGAAGCATATGCCATGGTGTCTGCACTCCCTCAGCGCTCTGAGAACACCCACCACGTCTCCATGATCGAGAACTATCCTGCCACACTTGAAGTATTAGGAGAGCCAATTAGACAGGTAGATGGAGTTACTGTTGCGTTTCTCATTAGTACAGTGATTAGAGGCTTGATTGTATTTGATTGTTAATGTAAATTGATTTTTTTCCCCCTTTTGAAACCAGGGACCTTTCCAAGTGTGGGAAGGGGCTCCAGGAATTAGGACGTCCTCTAGAGGTCACCACCGCCACGTCTTCCTGTTTAAGAACTACTGTATAATCTGCAAACCCAAGAGAGACAGCAACACTGATACACAAGCATACGTCTTTAAGAACATGATGAAGGTAAGACTTTTAATACAATCACATTTCATTCATTCATCATTTCTTCTTTACTGTCATCTTTCCCGAGCAGCCTAAACTGTGTTTTCTGTATTCTTCATCCTGTTACAGCTAAATAACATTGATGTGAATGAGACAGTGGAGGGTGATGACCGTGCCTTTGAGATCTGGCATGAACGTGAGGACTCTGTGAGGAAATACACTTTGCAGGCCCGAACTGTTACCATCAAGAACTCATGGCTGAGAGACTTCAGAGAACTGCAGCAGCGATACAGCATGCCTGCATGGAGTGGGTGGAACACACACACACACACACACAGTCTTAACTTTTTTTCTGTATCTTATTCTCTCTTTTAACACTCAGAACTTTCAAATATAACCTCATGATTAATCTCCTTTTACAGGTCCTCCTGACTTTGATGAAATACTGGCAAACTGCACAGCAGAGCTGGGACAGACTGTTAAGCTGGCCTGCAAAGCCACTGGAGTACCCAAACCTGTGGTCACCTGGTACAAGGGTACGCCATTTGCACCGTGTTTTATAGATACAGTATATAAACTAATGGGGAGAAATGGTGCATGCCCTTTACCACTGAGTGACAGACTAACTGACTAAGTATCTGTTCCATCAATGCATTGATTTACTTGTTGTATGTAGATGGACGTACTGTGGAGGCAGATCCTCATCACATCATCATTGAGGACCCTGATGGTTCCTGCACACTGATCTTGGATAACATGACAGCGGCTGATTCTGGCCAGTACATGTGTTTTGCCACAAGCCCAGCTGGCAATGCCAGCACTCTTGGCAAGATTACAGTTCAGAGTAAGTGGCATACAGTGTGATAGTGTCCTAAAATACCTGAATGCTTTCATTTATAATTATAATGCAACACAGAAAATATCAGAAATGAGTTATACTGTACTGCAGACACAATTGACTTTTTGGAATTAAGTAACACGTGTTATATTTTAACATTTCTTGTAGTGCCTCCTCGTTTTGTGAATAAAATGAGGAATGCTACATTAGTTTCCGGTGAGGACGCTCAGTTCACCTGCGTCATACAGTGCGCCCCCAGCCCCAAGATCAGGTATGCACACATAAACGAAATCTGAAATTTGCATTAAATTCAGGAGGTTCTTTGAAACTTCCGTTGCCCTGTGCGTTAACCTCGTCTTCTCTTCTCTGGCTGTGTGTCCCTGTTTATGGTCAAGGTGGTTCAAGGATGGCAGGCTGCTGACTGACCAGGAAAAGTATCAGACCTACAGCGAGCTCCGTAGTGGGGTTCTGGTCTTGGTAATAAAAAACCTGACAGAGAGAGACCTCGGACACTATGAGTGTGAGGTTGGTCGACAATAATAAAAAAAAAATCATACTTGAATCCCAAACTTTACTAGAAAAAATGCATTTCCTGCAGAAAATGAGTGGGAATGCTGAAAGCTGAAATTTATTTGCAAAACACTGCTGAAAATGCAGATATGTGAAAAAGTACATTAAAGGCTGAAGGAGAAGTATTAGCAGAAGTAGTAGAAACCGGCTGAAGTATTAGCAGAAGTAGTAGAAACAGGCTGAAGTATTAGTAGAAGTAATAAAAACAGGCTGAAGTAGTAGAAGCTGTAGAAAAAGGCTGAAGTAGTAGTAGTAAAGGCTGAAGCAGAAGTAGAAGTAGCAGAAAAAGGCAGAAGTAGTAAATATCCCCACAAAGATAGAAAAACCAGTTTGTCTGTGTCTGTCTATGTTACTGTCTATGTGTTTGTATGTGCAGTGTATTACTGTGTGTGTGTGTGTGTGTGAGAGAGAGAAAGAGACACACAGGTGGGTTTGAATTTATTAACAGTTAAAAAGCACAGAGGTCACAACTGCCAAAAATAGCTCTACATCAATCCACCAATCAGAACAGAGGAACAAACAAAGGTAAAAATCCCCACAAAGATAGAAAAACCAGTTGGTGTGTGTGTTACTTTGTGTGTGTGTGTCTGTCTGTTTTTGTACGTGCAGTGTATTACTCTGTGTGTGTGTGTGTGTGTGTGTGTGTGTGTCTGTGAGAGAGAGAGAGAGAGACAGACAGACAGACAGACAGACAGAGGTAGGTTTGAATTTATTAAAGGTTAAAAAGCACAGAGGTCACAATACTGCCAAAAATAGCTCTACATATATCCACCAACCAGAACAGAGGAACAAACTGATGGAGGGTTAATCAGTTTATTCAACATCGTATGTCTAAAAACATACAGAAGAAGAATGAATTGCAAAGCTTTGCTGAAAATGCAGAAATGTGAAATAAATTTCCAGAATTGGGAGCTGAACTGTAAGAGCAGAAATACACTGACACACATATATGCATACATGTGTTTCTCATGAATCATATCGGATTCTATAGCAGAGTGTCCAATCATGGTTTCAGGGATTGAATCAGTTATTTAGTTGTGGTTCCTGAATAATAACCGTTATGGGCTATAAATCATATCTGGGAAATTTAACAAAGTGCTTACAGATCTAGTTTAATATGTGACGACATCCCCAATAACTACTGTCTCCGTTTAATTCTACCTCTATTGGCAGGTTTAGCGCGGTGGTAACACTGCTGACTTTGCTGCAGGAGATCAGGGGTTTGATTCCAGGTCTTCCAAGTTTCTATAGAGAATCACAACAAAGAAAAATATTTTAAACTTTACTGAGACATATTGACATATTCATTTCTGACAGTTTAATGTTCTGACAATTAATTATATTGCATATGTCAGTTTCTGACAATTAATTATATTGCATATATTTGCGTGTGAAGAATATGAAAGTGCTTACAGATCTAGTTTAATATGTGACGACATCCCCAATAACTGTTGTCTCCATTTAGGTCTATTTATTGTCTTATCTCAGCCTATAGGTTGTGTGTGGGGCTTGGTACCCATAAACCTCGGGTGGGAAGATAATGAAATCTCCCCCTCACCTAATCCTGGCTCCCCCTTGCCACAGCATTTTGTGTTGTACCTCTTCAATCTCTAGTAGTGACCAAACCCTAGGCTTGCCCTCACCTGGAATGGAACCCTGGTCTCCTGCTCCCAAGTCAGCAGTGTTACCGCTGTGCTAAACCTGCCGACAGAGGTGGAGCTAAATGGAAACAACAGTTATTGGGGATGTGCTAAACCCGCCGACAGGGTAGAATTAAACGGAAGTTCTAAATATGGAGAGAGAATGGGGGAGAAAAAAAAGACACAACAAGCCGTGGCCTTGCCCTGACTGGGAATCGAACCCCTGGAGACAAAAGT